>JAJIYU010003347.1:0-27427 GCA_030144865.1 Tinospora cordifolia
ATATATATATATATATATATATATATATATATATATATATATATATATGGGTGAAACTTATTTATTTTAAAGATTTTGATTTATTTATTTATTTTTCTTTGCACATGCTGTGCCTTCATAACCACGCGATTCTTCCTTTTTATTAATTATTATTATTATTATTATTATTATTATTTGTTAAACTATTTAGTTATTTTATTTATTAATTTATTTTATATTTTAAATTCTTCGAAGTGACGTGTATGTGTTATAAAATTTCAAGGTATTACAAAAATTTGTATAGAGCCATCCATATACTTGCTTGATAGCTGCTATTGTAGGAAATTTGTATGCAAGTATTTGTTCTAGTTTCTCTTGAAATCAAGGACACAATATCTCAACATATCTTCTAGTATTTGTATAATTCTCTCAGACTTCCGATTGGTCTAAGGATGGAATGCAGTGCTCATTGTGAGTTTACTGCCTAGTTCCTTTTGCAGGCTCTGACAAAATTGAGATGTGAGTCTAGAATTCCTGTGTGACACTATGGTCTTGGTACACCATTTAGCCTCACTATCTCGTTGACATAGAGTTCTCCAAGCTTTTCTATTGAATCTATAGATCAGATGGGTAGGAAATGAGTTACCTTTGTGAGACGATCTACAATTACCCATATGGTGTCTTCTCCCTTCTGGTTTTTGGGTAGGAAATGAGCTACCTTTGTCTCACTTCCATTCTGGTATTGGAAGTGGTTGCCATGTCCCTAAGGGCTTTTAGTGTTTGGCCTTTACATGTTGACAAGTTGAACATTTTGAGACATACTTGGCTATGTCCCTTTTCATACCTCACCACCAATGTGTTTTCTTGAGGTTCTTATACATCTTATCACCTCTTGGATGCATAGTGTACTTAGTTTGACAAGCCTCATCTAGTAAGGTTCTTCTATTCTACCAACTCTTCGGTACACAGATTCAGTCTCCAAGTCTCAATTTACCTTCAGCATCAATTCGAAAATCAGTATGTTTGCTTTGCCTAACTCCCTTAGTCAAATCAATAATCCATTTATCTTGCTTTTGATTGTCTCTTATCTGGTATACAAGATCTGGCTGGCAAGTCATAGGATACAGGTACACCCAAGCTGTAGTCACTGATCAGCTAATACATTTTTCCTTTATCCTCATCCCTCTTACATAATTTTTTATTAAGAACATCAACTACAATATTTGCCTTCCTTAGATGGTAATGTAGTTGAAAATCATAGTCCTTGAGAAGCTTCATCCATCTCTGTTGTTTTAGATTCAGTTCTTTTTGAGTGTAAATGTACTTTAGACTCTTATGATTTAAGAACAGATAGAATTCCTCTCCATAAAGGTAATGTTTTCAGATCTTCAGTGCAAACCAAAATTGCGGCCAGTTCTAAGTCATGAGTAGGGTAGTTTTGTTCATGTGCCTTCAACTGTCACAAAGAATATGCAATGACCTTTCCCTCTTGAATCAGTAAAGCACCCAATCCATTTAGCGAGGGGTTTGTATATAGGTCACTCCACGTGTAGAAGTGACCAATACAGGAGTTGAAGTTAACTTCTTCTTCAGTGCTTGAAATGATTTCTCACACTTCTTATCACAAACAAATTTTTCTCCTTTCCTGGTTAACTTAGTCAGGGGTCCAGCTAGCTTCGAGAAGTTTTAAATAAACTTGCGGTAATATCTAGCCAAACCAAAAAAGCTTCTGATCTCTATAACTATCTTTAGCTGCTTCCAATTAGCTATCGACTCCACCTTATCTGGATCTATTGATATTCCCTCAGCTGAGACAACATGGTCAAGAAACTTGACCTTCTTCATCTAGAACTCACACTTTGTTGAACTTAGTATATAACTCATTTCTTCTCAGTATTCCCAATAAAATCTTCAGGTGTTCTACATGTTCAGCTTCTGATTTGGAGTAGGTTAGGATATCTATAATACCCGATAATTTTGTACGAAATTCAATGAACAAAATTAAAAAAATTCGACCTTGAGAAGTATATAATATTTTTGGGTATAAATTATATATATATATATATATTCTAAAGTATAAAATAAAATAGAAAAAAAAATGAAATTATTAATAAATTTTAGTGAAACCTTAAGGAATCCAAAAATGAATAATCAAAATAAGGTTTAAATTCTTTAACATTAAGGACATAATATAGGCACCTATCGACAAGAGTAGACCATGGAGCATGTGTGGTGTGAAAATGGTCAACTTTCCCTCTAAAATAGCAATGTAAGAACTGTAATCCCACATGAACATTTACATGGTGACGTGACATTTGTATTGACATATTTGGAGTCCATTTGACATATGTCTTGACTACATATGATTTTTCAGTTTTGATTTTATTCTTATAAGATTGCTTTATGGTTCTTAAAGCAAGAAAATCATTTTTGAGTCTATCAAGAGAATATCGTTGGTTGCACTATCCTACCATTGTAATACATTCTCTATTTTGAATATCATTGAATGATAAAGTCTTCGAAGAAAGAAAGACAAACATAATAGAGAATTTTGTTTCCTTCTGTCACATGATTTGGATATCTCAAATATTGGTTTTAAAAGGATGATTTTGAGTTATCTTCCTAAAACATGTTTTCTATAAACTGGATTGTGTGATAACTAATGAACTTAACAAACTTTTAAAATTTGAATAACTTACTTTAATTAATGAACAATATGATATTCTCTTGTTAAAAATGTAGCTAACCATTAAAAATGTGAAGACCATAGAGCTTTAAATTTTGATACTTACGAAGAACCAACGATAGTTGGGGCTAGGTCTACTTGTCCATCCTTTTTAGTAAATACTCGAGCTTGATTTTGTTTGCCTTGTTGTCGTTGTTGTTGCTGTTGTTGTTGTTGGGGTTGAGGTTGGCATTGTTGTGGTTATTGCTGTCCATCTACATTTTTGTTTCCACCCAGAACGTTATTCTGTCCCTGAATCTGCCTTTGTAGCCCTTGGTTTTGACAGTCCTTCGCAAGGTGTCCTTTTTGACCACAATTGTAGCAGGCTCCTTCTCTCCGAGCCAATTGTTTGTCTACTCGGTTATTGTTTCGTTGCCTCTTTGGCTGATTCTTGTTATGTTTCTTCTAGTTCCCTTGGAACTCTTTGCAGTTGTTCGACCTCCTGTTATTGTTCCTCAACTTCGGCTCAAAGTTAAGTTTTTGCTCCAATATGAATGCCTTTTCCACGAAGTCTCTATACGTCTTTTGGCTTAGTGGCTTTATTACTTTTTGAATCTTGATCTTGAGACCCTCTATAAATTGATTGACCTTCATCTTCTCTTCTCTGTCTGCTCAAGAGAAAATTTGGCCAATTCCATAAATCTGCTTTCATATTCAACTACCATCAAGTCCCTCTGGATTAACCTAACGAAAGCGGATTGCATCTTCATCAGCATAGCCTTTGGGAAGAATTTTTCACAAAATATCTCCTTAAATTCTTCCTAGTTCAACTATCAGACATTGGTGTTTCATTCTTCTTAGTAAATAACGAGTCCTCCTCTGTTCTTCCCTCCCTCCTTTGATTTGTTCCAAAAGTAGTTGTTGAGGAAGAAGACTAAAAAAAGCAAAGATATCATTCTAAGACTGGGTATAGATGAAAGGATCTTAAGGAGATCATGATTTTCTTTCTGAATGGCAATGCATTCACATTGGAAAATTCTACTTTTTGTTTTCCAGATATATCATAAGGAAATCATGATTTATCCAATCTTGGTAGCTTTAGTGATCACCAAAGTTCAAGTAAAAAAAAAATTGTTAGTTCATGAGTCATTAATGCATTTTAACTTTAAACTAGGCTCATTTGATTGAACATCAAAACACCCCCCTCCCAAAAAAAATAAAATTCAAAATCTGTATGATTATTATTGTTTCCAATTGGTGCATACTAACAATGCAAGAAGATTTTTTTTTCTTTTTTTAGTAGTTTTGATTATATAATGAAAAATGTGGTACACAAATGTGTATTGTATATTAACTTATACATCCAAACCATCAAGGAGAAGAAAAAGATATGCTATTATTCTATTGCATGTATTCCTACCATGACACTGACCTCCTATCATATTATTATTTTTTTCTCTCTCTGGCATTGTTTAATATATATTTTTTTTCAAGACAACTTCTTGGACTACTTTATGGATAATTTGGTTAGAAAGGAATCCATGTATGGTCATTCTCATCTCTAGCACTTAATTGGTTGGTAGTTTGCAAGTGAAATGGAAAATTTCAAACGCAATAGCAAAAGCTGATTCTTTCTTTCTACAATTTGCTCTTCTTACCATAGTCTTACAATTGTGGAACCAAATCTATATGAGGGAAATGCAAGATAGAATATAATCCTCAATTGAGGGAAAAGTTTAACTATTTTTCTATAGTAATTTTCACCCTTAACTTATTGTTTCTACATCTCTATGGATTCTCTGTGTCATGTTCATATCTTGCACTTGAGTTTGCTGATCCATTTCAGATAGGCCTCTCTATTTCCTGATGTGCTCTTCAGCTTGCTATGTCTGCAATTTCATTAGGTAATTAAATCCACAAATCTAAATCAATCCTTCCATTTCATAATAGGAAATGAGGTCACCTCTTCTTGCCAATTAGTTTTGTACAACATAAACACCAATATCAATGTTTGAAGAAGGCATCCTCCTAACATTCTTGACCAAATTCCCTATATGATAAAGAGAAAACTTCAGGTTAAATACCATCCCAGATATCTTGTTAAAAAATTTCAAATGTTGTTTGATTAGTGTGATTTACCTTTACTCCAAGCTTGAACTTATCACAGAGCACTATACCTATAGGAAACCCGACAATATAGTAGCAAGGTTGGAAATCATCTGGAATGTGATTATACATGCCATATAGAATATACATGATTAAGTTTGCATAAATAATTATGCCTGATTTATAATATTACGTTACGTATTGTAATGTTGCTACATTTTCATTACTTATTAATGTTTATATTTAATTGTTATGCTTTGCATTAAATTAAAAGATTAATAAAGATTATAACCATGTACCGAGATGATGGAGGATTTTCATCATAAGTATTCCAATCTGGAGTTGTAAGGTGAACAGAAGGTTCGGATTTGACCTTACCTCTACTAGAATGAGTTTGAGTGTCAGTAATGAATCTTTCTCCCTAGGTTTGGAATACTGGGGCATATTTTCCTTCAATCTTTAATGTCAATTGAACTAATATACTGTTTGAATCATCTAATTTCTTAAAGTGTTTGATATGCATGTTTTATTTGATCGAAACAATATTTTAAATATTTAAATGATCCACAAGACTTTTTAGCTCACCCCATCTTTTTCAACATTTTAGGGAATTAAATTAACAAGGCCACTTGGGGAAAAACTTAGGTTATTTTAATTGTAGGGCACGTTGACCTAAATTATTTTTATTAAATTTTGCTGTAACAAAGGTTAAATAAATACCTTTGAATTTTGAATCAATCAATAAATGATAGATTTCATTTTTTATTCATGGCGTTATTACTTTTCATGAAATATATTGTACATAGACTAATGTGTACATGAATCTCATGGCTTTGAGGTACATAAAGGAAAAAAGTTAATGTGACACGGGTCTGCCTCCCAGGCGGCCTAATACTCAAAAAGAGGAAATGAGGGCAATGCAGTAATTGCGCCCTCAGAGCCACATGGGCCCAGGTGTGGAAGGTGGGGTGTTACAATATCATCCACAAATACTACTACGAGCTGATTAAAATACTATCAAAGACTTTGTTCATTTGCTCCATGAATGCAATCGGTGTTTTGGTCAAACCAAACAACATCACTGTGAACCCGAAGTGCCCATATCGAGTTCTGAAGGTTGTCTTATGTATATCTAACTCTTGGATCCTTAGTTGATGGTATCCTGACCTCATATCACTCTTGGAGAAGTAAGTGGCTCCCCTCAACTGATTGAACATATCATCTATTCTAGGTAAGGGATACTTGTTCTTTATTGATACTTGTTCTTTATTGTTACTTGATTGTGCTTCCCATAATCAACACACAACCTCATTGATCCGTCTTTCTTCATTGCAAATAATGCTGGGGCCCCTCATGGTGATTCATTAGGTTGAATGAATCCCTTCTCAAGGAGTTCATCTAGTTGTATCTTGAGTTCAATCAACTCCACTAGTGCCATTCTACAGGGAGGAATGGCTATAGGGTTAGTGCCTGGATGTAGTTCAATTTTGAACTTTACTTGTCTGTGTGGTGGTAATCCAGGTAGATCGTCGAGGAACACATCTACACACTCCCGTACTACTGGTATCTCATGGATCTCTTTTGGTTTCCCAATATCCTCCTCTAGCAACTACTTGAAATCCTCACTCTATTTTAAATAGTGCAACATCGTTGTCGTAGGACTCTGTGGTAACTTCCGCATATCCCCCTTGATCTTCACCATCTCAACCAATGGTAAGGTTAGTATGACTCTTCGTCTTGGGCAGTCAATCTAGGTTTGGTGCTCAATTAACCAGTCTATGCCCAATATCATATCGTATCCTTGGAAAGGTAATACTTTAAGGTCGACAGTTATCAGTTTGTCTCCAAATGTCAATTCACATGTGCAAACTTTACAGGCAACTACAGTAGCTCCTATGGGTGTGGATACACACAATGGTTCTGGTGGTGTAGCAATGACTAATTGTAACATCCTAGCTAAGTCTTCTGACACAAACAACTTAGTAGCACTCGAATCAAACAATATCTTAACAATAACATTAAATAGTAGAAATGTAACTTTGACAGTCGGAGCTAGGTCTGCCCATCCATCCTCTATGACAAATTTTCGGGCTTCCTTCCTTGACTATTGTTTTGCCTTTGCATCTGTCTCTGTGGTTCCTAATTTTAACAATCCTTGGTAAGATGTCCCTTTTGACCACAACTATAGCAAGCTCCTTCTCTCCGAGCCAACTGCTTGTCGACTCGGTTATTGTTCAACTGCCTTTGTGGTTGATTCTTATTTAGTTTTTTCTGGTTCCCTTGGAGCTCACTACCATTGCTCTGCTTCTTATTCTTTTTCCTCAACTTCTGTTCGAAGTTGAGTTCTTGCACCAATAACAAACCTTCTCCATGACGTCCCTATACGTCTTTAAGCCCATCGATATTAACATTTTTCAGATCTCGATCTTGAGACCCTTCACAAATATGTCAGCCTTCATCTTTTCTTCCCTAATTAGTTTAGGAGAGAAATAACCTATTTGGTAAACTTGGTCTCATATTCTGCTACGATCTTGTTTCTCTAAGTCAACCAGATGAACTCAGATTGCATATGTCTCAACGTAACCTCTGGGTAGAATTTCTCATAAAATATCTCCTTGAAGTCTTCTCTGCTCATCTATCAGATGTTGGTGTTCGGACTTTGTGAGGGCCTATTGCCCCTAACACATTTAGATGCTCATGGAGCTCTTGGAACCAGTGATCAGTTGTCATGCTGTCGAACGTGCCATCAAACTATGAAGGGCAGAGTTTCTGTGATTCCTTCAGCATTGCCCTCTGATCCTAATCCTCAATCTCATCCTGTGCCCTCTGACGGACTAGACCTCTACATGGGTGTTGGTCGCTGTACAAAAATCTGTTCTTGGTGTGGGACCTGTACTTGCGACTCTGGTGTTGCCTATAGTTGCATTTGTGGCAATAACAATGCCCTCATGATCTGCTTTGTAACCCTACTGATGATCTCTGCCCAGAACTCAAGATTCAATACAACTCTCACCTGAGCCTCAATCTGATCAATTTGTGCCCCTGCCCTTGTGTTTTAGCTTCGTCAGTTGCAGCGATTCTTACAACTTGTCTCTTGGATCTAGCCATTTATTTACAACCAAAGATCCATTCCATTGTCATATAATCAATCTAAACATTCACATGTATACACTTAAAGCATTTATTTCCATCGTGCTAACATATTCTAGATTCATGTCTCTAAGTTCTCGTTCGTTTAGTGGCCCATTAGTTTATGCTTCTAGGTCCATTGTAAAGTCATTCATTTCTAGGTATAGGATTTGGGCTCAGAATTTCAAACATTCATCATATACATATTCAAAGACCTTGAACGCATACAAATAAACAATCGTACATACAATTATACAATTTTATGCTAGCATAGGAAAATTTCAAGCTTTCGTCTATGCCTCCGAGTTCGAATGTCCCATATCATTCGTGTCCAGTAACATAAACTTTCACTCAAAAATCTCACTATACCCATACAATTTCGCAAATGTTTCGATGTCTAAGGTTTCCCAAGCCCCACTATACTTGACTATCTCATATTAGCCAAGCATAGAGAAGTAAGTTCTTTCAAAGTCACTGATCATTTACCGAACATAGTCCGTCAATCTCCAAGTCTAGGATTCCTTTATATCCCCAAATTCTTATACGTCCCATACCACATAGGAACTAAGGATACAGGATCCTCCCACTCTCATGACCTGACCAAATAAGTGTTGTGTTTCACATGTTTTCAGTATTTAACTTATGCCCTAAAAGCTTTTATTTATGATCCACTGTGTTACCTTGACAACACCCTAGACTATACCTAAGTATGCAACATCCCTACTGCATAGCTCCTCCATAGGGCTGGTAGTTCATAGTCTATACCTTAGACTCTAGCCTAGTGATCTACTAATTGAGCCATTGACTAAATCAACTAATTGAGCTCAAAATGAACATCTCCCCAGGCTAGTACCACCTTTGGTATAAGATTTGACTTTTTCCCAACGAGCTATTGACTGAGTTTTCCTTAGCGAGTAGCTGACTAAGCTCTCCCCAACGAGCAATTGATTGAGCTCTCGACTCCTCACATGAGTCAACTCTTGTTTAACTCTAAACACTCTGCCCAATAATTCTATTAATTAAGCTCTGATACCAACTTTGTAACACCCTAGCTCTAGAATCTAGTCGCATTTGCTGCAACTAGCACTCTTGTTTCTCAACTTAAGACATAATCATATTCACATGCGGTCACTCTAGCTTTCAAATTAGTATGCAGTTACTCCCGCTTTCATCATTCGGCATCAAGATATTACTGTTCTCATGTCACCTCCTGGTTTATTTGTACCAAGTCACATCCCATCATGTATCAGAGTAACCATTAACAGACGTAATGATCCAAAACATGGAAAAACAACATTGGGATGATATAGTAAATTAAAATAATCATACTTAACCTCAATAAAGACTAAAACTGGCCCCATGGCCAAGGTTTTCATGAAATGATCAAAATTGGCCCCAATGGTCGATTACAATAGATAAATAAATAATTAAAGTAAAGTGTATCCCATTGCCCTACGATTGAAAAATAAAAAATAGAGTTCCAATTCTACACAACCTCATCAGTGAGGCATACCATCACTACAAAATGATTCTTCCTCACTTGTCAGTCCAAGTGCCTTCAAATGATTACCTAAAAAATGATTAGTGGGGTGAACTCAAGAACCTAGTGGATTATATACAAAACATCTCGAGCATTACAATAGTCAAAACAAAAAACACACAAACACTTATTAGGCATTAGGTGTCTCATACAGTTTAATTGTTTAGGTTGATGTTAAGACCAAAAGGATTTTCCTCAGTATTCCCAATCAGGTTTGGAATATTGAAAGTAATGCCTATGGACCCATTACCTATTCAAAACCCTATCTCAAGAGTGAAGTCCAAACATGACTATTAGTCCAGGGAGTGAAGTCTTAACTCGATTCTCAATCCTGTCTCACTACTACCATAGTAAAATCAAGACCCGTTTTGGGTTGGGAATACCAACAATGATGCTAGAGTATTGCCACAGTATCCATTTTACTATGTCGGTATGTGCTTAACTCTCATAATCATCTTTAGTTAGTAACCACAAACATGTTCACAATATCAATATCTAGATATAAATAAACAGTAGATCTAAGTCAACAGAACCTCATGCTTAAGGTTATGCAAGTGATGCTATTTCTCACATGGTATACATGGCATATGTTCCAAACAATATTAACAATCATGAATAGTACAACATGCTAATCAACATCATAAAAGGAAAATCAATCATCCATATGCATCACACACATCCCAAGCATGCTTCTAATCAATCAGTAAAAGTAAACATTCAATCATGTTTCATATTCAAACCAAAATAATATTAAAGAGTTTGTGGTAGTTATTTCCACTTGTTTTCTTGTTCGGTTCCTTCTAAAACTCCTCCCAATCTTCACATATCCTCAACCTTAAAGGATTTAATATCATGATTCTTAGAAGTTGCAACACTTATAGTGTTTTTAAACCATAATACAATGATCCTCAAGTCTATATGGTATATGGTGTGTAAGAAGGTCATAACAGGCATATGTTGGTCTATTTCTTTCTTGTGTACTGCGGTAGAGTAGGAAAACATTGTGGTAATCAAGGTCTATGCATGAAAATAAAAAAAATGAGACTTCCATCATGTTACTGTGGTAGGCTACCACGATAACCCATGATTGTTAATCGCACTACTGCAGTAGGTTATGTTCTGGGCATGTTTTTCATGTTGTTACCATGATAGGCCTGAGCATTACCGTGAGAGGAACTTCACATATACAGTGCAACGCGAGAGGGACTTCATGTATATAGTGCACTACTATGATCACTACCGTGGTAGTCACGCAATTTCTAGAGAACTGCATTCTGTTTGTGCATTTCTCGTTTCCCCTCATGCATGGCATTTTGATACATTGAACCTAAGGCCCAAAAACATGCATTTCAATAGACAGAAGAGTTTTATCCTTGTTTCAGTTAGCTGCCTCCTCCATTCGCCTTACACGGATGTTGAGAGTGATTTTAGGGTTTTGTTTCATCAAAAGGACATGTACAACCTTAGACAATGCGCGATAATGGTAGAAACATGGATTCTACGTAAAGTCTAGCGTGTTACCTGTGCATGGACATTTGTAATAGCATTTTAGTTTGATTCCTCACTAGCAACACTTCTTTTCTTTATCCGATGCTTGCAAGATGGTTAGGAAAGGTTGGGATTGGGTAAAACTAGTTCAAAACGTGTGTGGGAGGAGAAAGAAATTGATTGGAGCCAGTTTGTATCAGTCTGTAAGGAGAGGTGTGCGATTGCAGGGTGGACAATTGAAATTAAGGTTTTTTGCGCAGGGTTTTAACTCATATATTTTTGCATTACTACAATAATTTGATTCATTACCGGGGTAACCAAAATCGTATCAGTTTTCTGGGTTTTTCTTGCAATGGACATTGCTTCACTATTGCGGTTATTAGTGTTCGTTGTATTATTTCACTTCGTGTAGCATCCTCTGTTTCGTTCTGACTTGCCAATCCTTTAATTTATCAATTATATGACTTATATACCATGATTTCATGGATTTTCATGTTTGTTGAGCTCAAAATATTTTTATTAAATTTATTTTATTTATCAAATTCTATATAAATTCTTGGGTATTACAGGTAGTGATTATGTTACTGCGGTAATGCCTTCGTTTTCGTTCGTTTTTCTCGAAATTGTGTTCCGATTATTGGGGTCATATATTTTGTTACCATGGTAGTGTAATGTTTTTTCAAAAATACTCTCGGGTTACCACGATAGCCTACCGCGGTAATGCTTTTGCAAATCCTTGTTTTCACCCCTGCGTTCTGATTATCGTGGTAGCCCCTATTCCTATCTGGTACATAGATACAAGACCATACTTAGGCTCATCTAGGGTGATATTCTTGCATATTATAGGCCATATATGGTAAGAGACCGTTAGAACATGATTCAAAAACATTAGAAATACCATGATCATCAAGAATAACCTATTGAATCTTAATCTTCAAGGTTGACAGCTCAAGGAGGCTTGAAATACAAGAACAAGGATTAAGACATAGAGGTGGAAATGATTTCTAGGTTTTACTTTGTTACTTTGATTTAAATAAGATTTGTATATGTGGTTACGCTTTGAATATACATGCTTTATTTGACTTAACCGTATATGCCATGTTTAGAATATGCATGCTTAGGGCTCTAGTGGGGGTACCTACGCTCTAGTATGGATACCTACGATGCTCTCTGGTGGGGGTACCTATGATGCGCTTTAGACTCGTCCATCTCAAGGAGACTTAGATGCGCCTTTAGCTCGTCCATCATACCGGTACGTGTGTTCTTAATCATCCTTTAATCTTCTTTAGTTCCACAATTTGTTCCTAGTTATACCAATCATCAATCGACGTAAAATAAATTTCCAAATAAAGAAATTTGCATGCTTTAACATTCAAGAAAATACTTCAATGGAACTAACTATGCAAGATATTAAAGCAATATAATCGGTCATCATGAATTTACATTTCATCATTTCAAACAGAAATCAACAAAATATCTTAGCATGCTTCTAGTTACATTAAATATAAACAAGCATCATGTTTTGTATTCAAGTCTAAGTAAGTTTAGGGAATAAAGTAATCCCACCCACCTTTATATTTTTTTGTGTCCCTTGCGCTTTTGTGCAGCCCTAATACCCCTAATCTAAAATTTAAAATCAAGATAATTAATTAATTAATTTTCAAGTTCCTACTATTCATCTAAAAAGGAATTAGAATTAATCTAAGCTTATATTTTAGACAAAGTAACCCCTCTACTATTTTAAACTTTTAATTTCAAAATAGGAAATTCAAATAATTAATCCTCAAGTCTCCTAGAGTTCATCTACTATTATTGAAAAATATTCTAGGGCTTGGATACTCTTAAAACTTTCACATCCATTTTTTTTTTCTAACTTGGAGTCTTTCCCAAAAATCTCTATTTCTACTTCAATTTAGATAAATTAAATTTTAATATTTAAAACCCTTTAAAATTCTTTTAACTCTCAATAAATATTTTCTACTTCAATAAGACGATTCTAATATTTAATATTCACATCAAGACTCCCATTAAAGCCAATCTCCGATCCTATTTCTTTTCATATCAAAATTAAATTTTTTATGAACAAAATAAGATTTCTAAATCTAAAATTTGAGCTCAACTCTAGAAACATTATTTATCACGTGAAAATATTTCTATACTTCCAAATCCCATCTTTCGTAATCATTTTCAAGAAATAATTTATTTTCACTATAATTAACTCAATGATTTAAGATTGAAAGGATTATATTTCCCTCAAAAAATCAGAGTAAAGATTATCAGCTCCTAAACTGTTAATCTGAAAATAGAAATCAAGATCAACTAATAATTTCCAAAAGTAATTCATTCATGTTTAGTTAATTCAATTCCTATTAAAATAAGATTTTCAAATCTAAAAATCTAAATTAAACCCTAAGGTACTAATTATTTTATAAGAAAGGTCTAAGCCAACCTCCTTCAATTTTAAATAAACTAATTTCACTCTTAAAACTCTTTCAAAAATTCTTTTAACTCCTAAATAAATAATTTCTCTTAGCTAAAATAACTCTAATGCTTCACATTCGCGTAAGATTCCAAATAAATTTAATTTTCGATCTCTAAACCTCCACAACCTCCTGAACTTCAATATCAAAATTTTTTTCAAACATCCATCCAAAAATATCCACATAGATAAAAAATAATAGTTCTAACAAAATTATTGAATAAGGCTTCAAATTTTATATATATTTTTTTACTACTGAGGGTTTAGATTTTCTAAATTTCATTCTGGGTATCTAAAATCAAAGAAATAATTAATTTCTAGTATAAAAAATTTTAAAATCTAAAAACGTACACATTATACCTCTTCGCTATGACTTATCCCTTTCGTTCCCTTTCGAAACTGTGATTTGATGCCATAAATCATTTGCATTCAACACAGGCATCCACGATTAAAATATCTTCAACCAAAGGTTAGAAAATCACACTCCCATGGCTGAAAACGTGCTCACCAAATTCGAAGGGGTTTTGAAATGGTTTGTATGAGTTCGAAAATCCTAGATCTTGGCTGGAATGGTTTGAAGCAAGCTTGGAAGTGGCTCTAATGGTGGCTGTTGGGTGAGGCATGAACTAGATCCAGCGGTGGTTGGAGTGGTTTTGATGGTGCTGGTTGTAGATCTGGCGAAATTGAAGTGAATCAATGGTTGTTTGTTGCATATTCGGTGAGTTTGACGTGGAATGGTGGCTTATTTGCAGATCCGAAGAGATTTGAACAAGATGGTGGCTAGTTTGTAGATCCGACATGTTTGAAGCTTGCAATGGTGGTTGGTTTGCAGATCTGACAAGCTTGAGGTGAAATGGTGGCTGGTTGTGTGATGTTCGAACTAGATCTGGCGAGCTATGAACCAGATTTGGCGGTGGCGAACTAGATCTGGCAGTGGGTTTTCGTTCTTCTTCCTCCACGGCCAGCAAGTGGTTAATCTTCCTCTTCGCGGACAGCACAGACCAGTAGCAAGGTTTTCATTCTTCTTTCACATCCAGCAACGACGAAAATCCTGATCGCACCAAAACATAAGAAAATCTTGATTTTCGATCCCAAATCCGAAAGTTCTCCCTTTTTTTGTTTGCTTTTTGATTCTTGCCCTAACACTTGAATGAAGAAGACAATGATCTCTTTTTTATGCTTTGTTTGTATGTATCGAACACATGGAAGAAGCTTCTTTACACATAGGCATGCATGTGTATTCATTCATCATTTTTTTTGTGATCCAACCAATTTTTTTGATTTATTATTTTAACCATATGATATCCAAATATATATATATTTGTATATTTTTTTATTTTTTTTTGTCTTGACGTGCTTGCATTACAAAAAGTTGGGTTGTTATAATCTACCCTCCTTAAAAGAATTTTGTCCTCGAAATTTAAAAGTACAAGTACCTGTATGATGCTATCTTGTCAGGTGTTCCTGGTGAAGAGATTTGGGTACTTCATCCGCATCTCGCTCTCCAATTCCCAGGTTGCCTCTTCCAAATCATGATGCCTCCATAACACCTTGACCAAAGGAATGTCCTTGGTCCTGAGACTCTACACCTTATGATCTAGTATTCTGACTGCTAGTTCTTCATAAGTTGCATTGTCTCGAAGTATGACTTCCTCCCAGTGTATGGCATGTGATGGGTCTAGCTCGTACTTCCACAACATCGATACACAAAATACGTTATGGATTGACGACATACAATTTGGCAAGTCCAACTCATAGGCGCGCTCACCGATCTGCTTGAGTATTTTGAGCAGACCGATAAATCTCGGTGCTAGCTTCCCCTCGATTCCAAACTGTTTAATCCCCTTTTGTGGGCTAATCTTCAGGAAAACTCTGTTACCTGGTTAAAATTCTAAAGGTCTTCTTCTTTTGTTTACATAACTTTTCTACCTACTCTAAGCTGTCACTAGCCTCTTCTGAATCTTCTTTATCTGAGTGTTCATTTCTTCTACCAATTTTGGTCCCGTGAGAACCTAATCCTCAAAGTTTGCCCAACAAGACGATGATCTGCAGGGTTAGCCATAGAACGCTTCATATGGAGCCATCCGTATGCTCACTTGATAACTGTTATTGTAGGTTAACTCTACCAAATGTAGGTACTTGCTCTGGTTGCCGTTGAAATCAAGGACATAAGATCTTAGCATATCTTCTAATATTTGAATGACCCTCTCAGATTGCCCATTGGTCTGATGATGGAATGTTGTGCTCATGGTGAGTTTACTCCCTAACTCTTTCTGCAAACTCTGCCAGAACTAAGAAGTGAACCTTGAATCTCTGTCAGACACAATGGTTTCAGGAACACCATGGAGTGTCTGATGGTCTTAGGAACACCATGGAGTCTTACAATTTCCTTTACATATAACTCTCCAAGTTTCCTGATGGGATTTGTAGATCGAATGGGTAAGAAGTGAGCTACCTTCGTCAAATGATCCACAATTACCCATACTATGTCTTCCACTTTTTGACTTCGCGGTAGGCCGCTAACAAAGTCTACTGCAATATTGTCCCACTTCCCTTCTGGTATTGGAAGTGGTTGCAACATCCCTGAAGGTTTTCTGCAAACTTTGCCAGAACTAAGAAGTGAACCTCGAATCTCTATCAGACACAATGGTTTTAAGAACACCATGGAGTATTTGATGGCCTTAGGAACACCATGGAGTCTTACAATTTCCTTTACATATAACTCTCCAAGTTTCCTAACGGGATCTATAGATCGAATGGGTAAGAAATGAGCTACCTTCGTCAGATGATCCATAATTATCCATACTGTATATTCCCCTTTTTGACTTCGCCGTAAGCCGCTAACAAAGTCTACCGTAATATTGTCCCACTTCCATTCTGGTATTGAAAGCGGTTGCAACATCCCTGAAGGTTTTCTGTGCTCCGCCTTCACTTGCTGACATGTCAAACATCTTGAGACATACCTAGCTATGTCCCTCTTCATACCCCTCCATCAATAGGTCTTTTAGAGATTCTGGTAGATCTTGTCACCACCTGGATGTTTTGTGTACTTAGTTTGATGAGCCTCATCCAGTATGATTCTCCTGCTCTGTCCATCCCCCGGTACATAGATCTTATTCCCAAGCCTCAACATATGCTCTACATCAATCTTGAAATTTGTATGCTTGCCTTGTTTAACACCATGTGTAAGATCAACAGTCCACTTGTCACTTTTTCGCTCGTCCCTAATTTGGTGTAATAGGTCCGATTGGCAAGTCATAGCGTACAAATATGCCCGTTTCTCATCTGATGCAGTACCCAAGTTATATTCATTGATTAACTGGTACATGTGTCCTCTTTCCTCATCCTTCTTACTGATTTTTTTGCTGAATGCATCGGCCACCACATTGGCTTTGCTCGGATGATAGTGCAGCTGAAAATCTAGTCTTTCGAAAATTCTACCCACCTTCTTTGCCTCAGGTTTAATTCTTTCTGGGTATAAACCTATTTTAGGCTCTTATGATATGAAAATAGATCAAAACTCTCCCCATAGAGGTAGTGTCTCCAAATCTTCAGTGTAAATACAATCGTTGCCAATTCTAAATCATAGGTAGGGTAGTTCCGTTTATGGGTCTTCAATTGCCTTGAAGCATAAGCTACTACCTTTCCGTCTTGCATCAACACCACACCTAATCCAATCAACGAAGCCTTGGTGTAAGAGTGTACCTCACACCATGAGTAAGCGTGACTAGAATGAGTGTTGAAGTTAACCTTTTCTTCAGTTCTTGGAATTCCTATTCACACTTATCATTCCAAATGAATTTCTCTCCCTTTTTGGTTAACTTAGTCATTGGTCCAGCCAATTTTGAGAAATCTTGGATGAACCAATGGTAGTGTCTAGCCAAACTTAGGAAGCTTCTGATTTCTATAACAGTCATAGGCTGCTTCCAATTTGATACTGCTTCTACTTTTTCAAGGTCTATTGATATTCCATCTACCAAAACCACATGGCCAAGGAACTGGACCCTTTTCATCCAAAACTCACACTTGTTGAGCTTGGCATACAATTCATTTCTTCTCAATACTTCCAAAACAATATGCAAATGCTCAACGTGCTCCGTCTCTAATCTAGAGTAAATTAGAATGTCATCCACAAATGCTACGACAAACCGATCTAGGTATTGCTTAAGGATTCTGTTCATCAGATCCATAAATGTGGCTGGTGCGTTAGTCAAACCAAACGACATCACAATGAACTCGAAGTGCCTATATTGACTTATGAAAGCTGTCTTGTATATGTCAGATTCTCTAATCCTTAGCTGATGATACCCTGACCATAGATCAATCTTGGAGAAGTGAGTGGCTCCCCTCAACTAATCAAACAAGTCCTCTATTCTAGGCAATGGGTATTTGTTCTTTATCGTTGCTTGGTTTAAGCTCCGGTAGTCTACACACAATCTCAAGGATCCATCCTTTTTCATAGTACTGGAGCTCTCCATGGTGACTCACTAGGTCTGATAAATCCCTTCTCGTTGAGCTCATCTAATTATGTCTTCAGCTCAATTAGTGCTACTGGTGCCATTCTGTAGGGTGGAATGGCCATGGGATCGGTGCATGGATGCAACTCGATCTTGAACTCCAATTGTCTGTGTGGTGGGAGCCAGGTAGATCATTAGGAAACACATCCGCATATTCCCTTACTACAGGTATCTCCTATATTTCCCTAGATTTTTCGGTCTCCTCTTCTAATAATTGTCTGAAGTCCTATTTTTATTTTATAGAGTATATCATGTCTAACATAGGACTCTTTGGCAATGTCTGCAGGTCCCCATTTATCTTCAGTACCTCACTAGATGGTAGCTTCACCTTCACTTTTTGTCTTTGACAATCGATCTGTGCTTGATATTGGGTCAACCAGTCCATACCCAATATCACGTCATATCCATAAAAATGGAGTGCACAAAATCAGCTGAAACTAGCTTGTCTCCAAACCTAAGGTTACATCTACAATATTTTCTTGAACTCACTATAATCCCAATGGATGTGGCTACGTCTAATGTCACTGGCAATATACTTGTTACCAATATTAATCTATATACTAGGTTCTCAAAAATAAAGGATCTAGGGGCACTCGAATCAAACAAAAATTGGACAACAACGCCAAACAAAAGAAATATACCTGCCATTGTTGGAGTGGGATTAGTCTAGGTGTCTACATCATACAGTCTAGCTTGGTTTCTCTGTGGTGGCTATGGCTGTGTTTACTGCCTTTGTTGAGGGTGATTACCCTGTCCACAGGTCTGCTGCTGCTGCTGGGGTGCTGGGGCCTGTGTTCTGGCAGGACAATACTTTGCAATATGTCCCTGTTGATTGCATGTAAAACATAACCCTTGCTTTCTAGCCTTGTCTTTCTGATAATCTCTGGCACGGTCGGGTCAAGATTGCTATGCCTATGGCTATCGTTGAGGTTGAGGTGCTCTGTTCCCCTCCTGTGAAGGTCCCGCAACCTGTTCTGACTTGATCTTCTTCTTACCTCTCAATGACTACGCAAACTCCATGTCTCTCTCCATGATCTGCGCCATTCCCACAACATCCATCAAGGTCATCAACTTAAGCGGTGCCAAGATCTTTCTCATCTCCACTTTTAAACTCTCAATAAAACAATTTGCCTTAGACTGCTTGTCCATGATCAAGGTAGGAGTAATCTGGCTAACTCTGTAAATCTTTGCTCATACTTTGTGACTTTCATGGTCCTCTGCTTTAGGCTGACAAACTCTACCTATAGCTGCCTCTTTCTAACAATGGAGAAAAACTTATTATAAAACCTTATTTTGAAATCCTCCCAAGTCATAATTGTCTGATCAATGGTGGGGTCATTCACAATCATCTCCCACCAATGGAGGCTGGCCCTACCAACTAATACACTGCCAGTGCAACTCTCATGGGCCCAGATGCCCCCATAGCGTGTAAGTACTTATTTATCTCTATGAACCACCTGTCGGCGACCATATAATCACCAGTCCCCCCAACAGTACTGGGACGTAGCTTTTGAAACTCCACCAATAGATCCTTTTGCTCCCCATCAAACCTAGTGAATCTATTCTATGGCACTGCCTCCATGGAAGTGGACCCCTGATGGACCTGAGGCTAAGCTTGTACCGGTGGCTCTGTTGGTAACTGTGGCTGTACTGGTACGAATGGCTGTGTTGATACTGATAGCTAATGGGTCATCATAGCCTGTTCCACTGCCCTCTGCATCATTTAGATGATGGCCTCTGGCGTCAGTGTAACCACCACTGGTGCCGGTGTCACAGGAGTGCCCTTGTCACTATGCCCCATCTTGATTTATCCCTGCCTCTGGCCAAAACTCCCCTGGGTCTACCTCGACCTCTTGGCATTATCTACAAGTCAAAGATTTGTTTCAGTATCCCATAATTTAATTGTATTGAAGCAGAAAATTTTCAATATCCATCTATACCCTTCCCGTCATCATGCTACTGTGACTCTAAATTCAAGTATTTAAGTTCTCAATTTGTCTCAGTGGTCTAAGAGTTTATGCTTCTATGTTCACAACATTTTGTTTGTTTCGGGGTACAAGAATTCGAGTAACAATACTCAAAATAATATACTATATATATTACACACAAGCACACAACAACCAATCAAACAATGCACGCTGGCATAATGGAACCAAAAATTTTCATTATGGCAAATATAATTCTGCCAAATCCTGGTCTCTAAGGATGATGCAAGACCCACCGTATGTGACCATCCCATACCCGTAGAATACAGTGCATGCAAGTTCTTCCAAAGAATCCGTTCATTGCCCATTACAATTTCGCAAGTGTCTCGCTCCTTAAGGCTGACGCAAGATTTACCATACGTGACCGTCCCATACCAGTAAAATACAATGCGTATAAGTTCTGCCCCAAGAATCGATCACTCACCATACATGGTCTGTCAATCTCTAACTCTAGGATTCCTCTATACCCCCAAATCCCTATGCGTCCTATACCACATAAAGACCAAGGATACATGATCCTCCCGATCTCAAGTCCTAACCAAAACAAGTGTATTACGTACACATTATCCGTCTCTAATTTATGTCCTAAAAGCTTTTATTTTAGATCCATTGTAATCCTAAGACAACACCTAATCTTAATCTAGACGTATGGTCTCTGTACTTGGCCATTCCTACTTCACTACTCAAAAAATTCTAAAACCCAGTGAAAATCAAATCCGATGACCATTTCATTCTAGTGAAAACATTAGTCCCAAAGAGTCAATGTAACACCCCAACCCCTGCATCTTTAAGCATTGGGCATGACCGACATTCTCTTGACAAGCGACTAAACCAAACGACGGGTTGAGCCGGTGTTACATTTACAAGTACACAACTTGCATCACTTTCTATTTTAATTATTTCATGCCTTGATTGTATTTAACAATACATAACTTAAATTTAAGAATTTAATAAGGCAATAGTACAAGAAATAACTGAAATTCATAAACTCAATTAATTAAATAAAATTGAGTACATAATTTGATCTTAAAGAAAGCTATTGCAGCGGAAGATTCAAAACTTGGGCAATATGTCCGTATATAGAAATTAAAAATTTTCTAAATAAAAAGAACCTAATTAGTATTCATGGTCTTCATGTATTTCAGCTAACTGAAAAATAGAAGGAAGGGGTGAGCACATAGCCCAGTGGATCTTTCTAACATTTAAATCATTATTTTAATTCAAACAAACCAAGCATATCAAAAACTTTTGTACATTAGGCGATTCAAACAAATTTCTTGTTTATGGTTGACATTCGGACCGAAAGAGTTTAATCTCTGTGTTCCACATCGTTGGGAGAGAGAATCACTCTTGGAAACCCAGTTCAAAATCATCAAAGATAAGTCGGCAAGCCAGAACGGGGTGGAACACACACGATGAAACTATGCAGTCCATCATTGTGCTAGTACGTGGATTGAATCATTATTTAATCTTTTCTTAGTGAGAAAACACACAATATCGGATTAAACCATCTATGCAACATGTACATAGCATGAATCATCAAATATTTATTCATGGCACAATTCAAACATATCATGCATCATTATTCTTGATTTCTAACATGCATAAAATGTATATTCATGGCACATCAAATAAATAAAGCATGCATATTTAAAAGATATATTTAATCATTCAACTTCAAAACATCTTCACGCATGCAAGACTTATTCAAATTAAAATAAAGAAGTAAAAGTTAGAAATCACATCCACCTTTAATGAGTCTCTTCTGAACTCTTCTGAAATTTGGCAGAGTTCCGTTACTTCAAAGCTTCCAAACACTCAAGAACACTCAAAAGCAGTTCAAGATTTTTCAAGAATTGAGGGGATTGCCAAGAAGAAGGCTAGAGAGAGTTAAGAAGGCTAGAATGGTAAGTTTTTGGCATTCTCTTTGTAGGAAACTTACTAATTATTCAAATCTTCGTGCCCCCCAAGTATAGGAAAATAACAAGTGCCTTTGGAAAATTTGGAAACACAATTTTCAGATTTTTAAGAATTTTTTTCGTTATTTTCTCGGTTTTAATAGGAGCATGAATTTCGGGCCGTTGATGATCCTCGATCGCATCAACGATTCATGATCATCTAGAAATCGTATGATATCCAGACTGCTAGACACATGATTCGTGATTAACAGGGTGCCTCAGATTTGGATCGTCGGATGAACCTCGATTGCAGCACGGCCGTTCGCGATCAACGAAACTCACGTGGATCGTTGATCAACCTCGAGCATAGCACTGGATCGCGATCAGTCAAAAACGTTTCAAATCCGGACCGTCTGATCTTCCTCGAGCGTAGTACCATTCACGATTAACTCATGCGGCTTTGATCTTCACTATTCGATGAACCTTGAACGCAGCACCGATGATCATCACAACGCGAGCACGGATCCTAGCTGTTGCATTGTCATCGATAGCAGTGTTTGGATCTCGAACGTGATTAACAAAACTCTTCTAGACCGTCCGATCTTCCTTGATCATTGTACGTTCGCAATCAACAAAACGAATCTGGACCGTTAGATCAGGCGGATTGATTCTGGGCCGTTGGATTACGCTGATCTGGTGCATTTGGGTGTTCGTGTGGTTTTGATCTCATCCGTTGGATGGGGCAGATCGTTTATGGACCGTTGGATTTTAGTGATTCAGTGCATCCGATCGTTTGGTGTGGGCTTGATCTTGACTGTTGAATCGTAGATAGTGTGGATTATGTATTTCTGGTCGTTGGATGCAATTTCTAATTACCAAATTTGCTTCATAATGTTGCTATTATCCGAAATTTTCTAATTATACACTTTCTAATGGATGTAAACATGATTTATTGCACATGTCTTTCCATTTTATTAATTTTCTAATATTCTCTCATTTCTATTTCTTTAATATTGAATTTATTATATATATATTTTTATTTCTTTAATATTTTTAATGCCAATAATTAAATAATCTACATTTTTCATTTCTTCATTTTCATATATTTTTATTTACATGTTCGTTTCATTATTTATGTAATTATAAATTGATACTTATACGATGTTATAATTATTTTAGATAAATATAAGCATACTACATTTTTATTTAATTATGTAAATTTTTCTATATACATATTCCTATAATTTGTAGTATTTAACACATATATTATTAAAAAATAATCATAAATTCGTACGAACACTGCCGTGTTATTACCAATTTTGTTTCACTATCACTGCCACAGAAGCCTAGTCATCGCAACCAACCCATAATTAAGTTCTTTAAATTTCATAATTAATTCTACTTAATTGAAATTTTTATTTAAATATCAAATTAAGGCTTCATTTGCACCCATAAATTTCTTAAATTTCTCAAAGTTGATTCACTTCACGTATTTCATTTAATTTCATTAAACTTGTTTATCTTTAATTATTTGACAAAATTTTGGGTTATTACAGTCAAGTTAGTAGTTCTTAGAACATTACAGTCGTGCCCAGTTTACCCAAACACTGTGCTCTAATACCAGCTTTGTAACACCCCGGTTTCCTGTCCTCTGGGTCCCCTCGGGCGTGTGTGCACTACCGAGAAAACGTGCCCACTCGATTGGGGAACCCACTGTCGCATCATCTACCGAAAGCCGGAGCACTACTAAATTCAATTTCAATTGTTTATCCATTTCTATCTCTTTCAAGGAATGATAAAATTAGTTTAAATAGACATGACTTTTTTTTTTCAAAATAAACTTCTACGTAAATAAAATGGATCAGTGAAATTTCAAATAAAATGAGAAGCATTAAGTTCACATTTAAACAATTTAAAGATCTCTAAAATAAATCCAAAACATTTAATCACGTGTAAAATCTTTAGACCAAAAGAAAAAAAGGGGCAGATGCCCAGTTAATATTTAATACAAGAAATGAGAATTAGTACAAAGCATAGTAACAACCTCCCCAGTAGGGTTTCAAAAATAATTGTCCTCTGTGGTGTCCTCGACTCGTGCTGTCTCAAAAATCACCTGAAAAAGAAAGGGGGTGAGCTCAAGAGCCTAGTGGATCATACTGATACGTCGCTAGCAATATCTAAACCAGAAAACAAAACTTGCAAGCACTTCCATTATATTAGGCGTTTTACACATTTAATTGTTTTGTTGTAACCTAAGACCGGAAGAGTCGATAACCCTCTCGGTAAGCCCTTGTGGTCCAAGAACGAATTCAGGTGTGCTATACAACTATACCGTGGAGACCACAGCCTAAGGAAGGGGTAACGCTCTACGACTATTACCAACTTCCGAAGACTATATCAACTATCACAGGAAGCTCTCTGGTGGGGATTCCTATGATGCGCTTAAGGCTCGTCCATCGCAAGGAGACTTATGATGCGCCATTAGCTTGTCCATCGCACCGGTACATGTGTTCTTAATCACCTTTTAATCTTCTTTAGTTCCACAATTCATTCCAAGTCATACCAATCATCAATCGACATAAAATAAATTTCCAAATAAAGAAATTTGCATGCTTGAACATTCAAGAAAATACTTCAATGGAACTAACTATGCAAGATATTAAAGCAATATAACCGGTCATCATGAATTCACATTACATCATTCCAAACAGAAATCAACAAAATATCCTAGCATGCTTCTAGTTACATTAAATGTAAACACGCATCATGTTTTGCATTCAAAGTCTAAATAAGTCTAGGGAGTAAAGTAATCCCACCCACCTTTATATTTTTTTTGTGTCCCTTGCGCCTCTACGCAGCCTTAGTATCCCTAATTTGAAATTTAAAATCAAGATAATTAATTAATTAATTTTTAAGTTCCTACTATTCATCCAAAATGAATTAGAATTAATCTAAACTTATATTTTAGACAAAGTAACCCTTCTACTATTTTAAACTTTTAATCTGAAAATAAAAAATTCAAATAATTAATTCTCAAGTTTCCTACACTTCATCCACTATAAATGAAAAATATTCTAGGGCTTGAATACTCTTAAAACTTCCATATCTATTTTTTCTAACTTTGAGTCTTTCGCAAAAATCTCAATTTTTACTTCAATTTAGATAAATTAAATTTCAATTTTAAAACCCTTTAAAATTTTCTTTAACTCTCAATAAATGTTTTCTACTTCAATAAGACGATTCTAATATTCAATATACACGTCAAGACTCCCATTAAAGTCCATCTCAGATCATACTTCTTTGCATATCAAAATTAAATTTCTTACGAACAAAATAAAACTTTTAAATCTAAAATCTAAGCTCAACTCTAGAAACATTATTTATCACATGAAAATATTTCTAAACTTCCAAATCCCATCTTTCGTACTCATTTTTAGGAAATAATTTATTTTTACTATAATCAACTTAGGGATTTAAGATTGAAAGGATTCTATTTCTCTCAAAAAATATCAGAGTAAAGATTTCCAACTCCTAAACTATTAATCTGAAAATGGAAATCAAGATCAACTAATAATTTCTAAAAGTAATTCATTCATATTTAGTTAATTCAATTCCTATTAAAATAAGGTTTTCAAATCTAAAAATCTAAATTAAACCCTAAAGTACTAATTATTTTACAAGAAAGGTCTAAGCCAACCTCGTTCAATTTTAAATAAACTAATTTCACTCTTAAAACTCTTTAAGAAATTCTTTTAACTCCTAAATAAATGATTTCTCTTAACTAAAATAACTTTAATGCTTCACATTCACATAAGGCTCCAAATAAATTTAATCTCGGATCTCTAAACCTCCACAACCCCTTGAAATTCGATATCAAAATTTTTTTCAAACATCCATCCAAAAAAATCCACATAGATCAAAAATAATAATTCTAACAAAATTATTGAATAAGGCTTCAAATTTCATATATTTTTTTTACTACCAGGGGTTTAGATTTTCTAAATTTCATTCTTGGCATCTAAAATCAAAGAAATAATTAATTTTCAGCTATCAAAAAATTTAGAAATCTAAAAACATACACATTACACCTCTATGCTATGATTTATCCTATTCGTTCCCTTTCAAAACTGTGATCTGATGACCTAAATCTGTTGCATTCAACACACAAGTATCCACCATTAAAATTCCTTCAACCAAAAGTTAGAAAATCACAATCCCATGGCTGAAAACGTGCTCACCAGATTCAAAGGGGTTTTGAAATGGCTTGTATGAGTTCGAGAATCCTAGATCTTGGCTGGAATGGTTTGAAGCGAGCTTGGAAGTAGCTCCAATGGTGGCTGTTGGGTGAGGCACGAACCATATCCAGCGGTGGTTGGAGTGGTTTTGATGGTGCTGGTTGTAGATCTGGCGAGATTGAAGTGAAACAGTGGCTGTTTGTTGCAGATCAAGCGGGGAACGATGGCTGATTTGCAAATTCGGCGAGATTTGGAATGAGATAGTGGCTGGTTTGCAGATCCGGCGTGCTTGAGGTGAAATGGTGGCTGGTTGTGTGATGCATGAACTAGATCCGGCGAGCTACAAACCAGATCTGGTGGTGGCGAACTAGATCCGTTGATGGGTTTTTGTTGTTCTTCTTCCACAGCTAGCAATTGGTTGATTTTCCTCTTCGCGAACAACACGAACCAACACCAAGGTTTTCGTTCTTCTTTCATGTCCAGTGATGACAAAAACCCAGATCGTAGCAGAACACATGAAAATCTAGATTTTCAATCCCAAATCTGAAAGAGAAGAAGATGCACAACGTCTTCTTCTTCTCCTTTTTGTCGTCTCTTTTTTTTGTTTGCTTTTTGGTTCTTGCCCTAACACTTGAATGAAAAAGACAATGATCTCTTTTTTTGTGTTCTATTTTTGTATGCCTAACACATGGAGGAAACTTCTTTATATATAGGCATGCATATGTATTCATTCATCAATTTTTTTTAATCAAACTAATTTTTTTGATTTATTATATTAACCATATGATATCCATATATATAATTTTACTTAATTTACTTAGTTGATAAATTTATACATAATTTTTTATTTTTTTTTCATTGTGACGTGCTTGGATTACAAAAATTTGAGTTATTACAATTGATTACATATTTTTGGGTCCACATGAATTTAATAAAAATTCATATCCTCATTTAGATAGGATTTTAGGCCCTTAGCATTCATTTTTGGGTTCATGTGACTTTAATAAAAACTCATATCCTTCGATTCGATAAGTTTTTCCCCATTTCTTTCTTAATTTAGATTCCCTTAATGCATACCAAGTAAATGAATTCTTAATTGGGCAAATGAAATAAATTTTGGATGCCTAGGCAATTTGAGGTTTTCACTTTATTTCATTTCATTTACTTTTCTTAAATTTCACTCCCTTTAGAGGTTTTTGGGCAAATTTGGGCTTGGTCTTCATTTCCCTCTTCAACTCCTGTAACACCCCAACCCCTCGTTCTTTGAGTTTTGGACAACCACCATTATTTTGACGGTGGACTTAACCAATTGGCAGGTTGGGTCATGTTACTTTACAAGTGACACACACTTGACTTTCTATTTTTCAATACCACATGCCTTAGAATAAATTCAATAGTACAAATTC
>JAJIYU010003348.1:0-27045 GCA_030144865.1 Tinospora cordifolia
TAAACCATTTGTTATACTTGATGCGTGTGGCTGAAAAAGTTGTTCAACGGCGAATTGCATTGGCTCTTGCACACCTTTGTGTGCTTGACACTGTTTGTGCTCCTCTTGTATTGGCTTTGCGTTCTGCCTCTATTGATATTTTTTCTTGTTTTCTCTAAAAAAAGTGCGCAATTCTTTATTTTATTATGTGGTTCTATCAAGAATTTAGTGAGAGATCCTATGTATGATACACAAGTGCTTTCTTCCTGTTATTAACTTTGGATTTTGCTAAATCTTGCCAAATTTTCTAAGATTTTGGTCCATGGATACTGGTACAGAAAGTTGGACAAAAGTCTTTGATTTCAACAATTTACCTATACATATTGACTCATTGGAGCAATTTAATTAGTTTCCCAAGCAAAAGACTAATTTTTAGACTGACATTATATTCAATGTAAAATAGCATCCAATACAGCAAAAATTTGTTTGAGTGTGATATACTGGCTAGACATATTGAAATAACCATCATTGCTTTCATCAAATTGATATTTTACAACTGAACAACGATTTGAGGAAATTCTCTATGGTTAATGTAGTCTACTTGTTGAATAAATATATTTTAAATGGTTTTACTTTTAGGACCTTAGGTCTCCAAATTTCCATTGGTTCCTAAATCAAACTAGGAAGATAGAATCTTGAGAGGCATTTGGCTTTTGTTAAAAATATTTCCACACCTTCTTCTTCCATGTGACAGGAGGCTTATGTTTCTAATTTAGCCGAAATTTATATACTGCATTCGTTAAACTTCTTTTTCCTTCTCTAGATATGCTTATGTTGCAACAGATTTTGAATTATGTGTGCTATCATGGTCAATCTGTGGTTATTCATGATGCCATCAATGTCTGGATGCTGCAGATTCAAGATGTATATGATACGGCGTATGAGACATGTGGACAATATTGGCCATACATTCATCATTATGTTATTGTTGCCATTGCACTTATGCAAATTACTATGATTGGGTTATTTGGTTTGAAGTCGAAGCCAGCAGCATCTATTTCAACTGTACCTCTCTTCTTACTCACATTGTTGTTCAATGAGTACTGCAAGATCCGTTTTCTACCAACTTTCTTCAATTACTCTATTCAGGTATGTTCAACTCGAACAGGGTTATCATTAAAACATAAAAAATTACAACTTTAATAATGTAAAGTAGTGTTCTACAATTTCCAGCCATACAGAAGTGTATGTTTTTTTAATAAGTCTTCCTTATGTTATTCTTCTTTACTCTCCATTTGGTTTGGCCCATGATTTCTTTTCACTTTTGGAGCATGGACTTGCCTGTCCTCAGGCAAGATAATTATGTACATACCATTTTGATACTTGGATATATTAACTTTTTAATTTTCCATTCCCTACACCTAGTAGAAATTATGGAAATACCAAGCGCATTATTCACTTTGCTTCTAGTGGAAAGTAGTTTGAAACCATTGCAGTAAAAAATAAAAAATAAATAAATAAATAAAAGGAGCTTTAATACATTTGCTAATATTTATTAATGGTTTCTGCCAATTTAGATCCAGAATGCGGTAAAAAATGATGAACTTGATCAGATGGAAGGTCCGGCAGAAGCCAACCGGGAAAACGCAATTGTTGCATATGTACAACCTTTTGTGAGACCCATGAGTTTCCTTGGCCAAGAATCAAGCTCAACACAGCCATTGGTGTCTTCAGCATAAGTTTGCATGACTCCTTATTCGTTCATTCTTTCTGTGACCTCCCTTTTTTCACATCTATTTGGTTACAGTACTTAACAACTTAGTAACTCTTGTTGTTATTCCTTTTTGAGCTCTTCAATTACTGCTGCTATGTGTGTGTGTGTGTGTGTTAATAGTTATAGCTTTGTAGCTTGGGTGGATGGACTGTGTTACAGAGTTTCAAGCACTATGGATTATTGCACTCAAAAACTGAAGGTTACGGTATCATCTTCTTTTCATACTGGTATTTGCCTTGCATGTAGGTCTTACCTAGGTTTTTGAACTCAAAAAGAAAAAAATATTTTTATAGCTTTGTAGCTTGGGTGGATGGACTGTGTTACAGAGTTTCAAGCACTACTATCATCTTCTTTTCATACTGGTATTTGCCTTGCATGTAGGCCTAACCTGGGTTTTTGAACTCAAAAAGAAAAAAATATAATAAAATAAAAACTCAGAAATTAGCTTTATTGTTTTGGAAACAATATTTTTTTTTTAAAAGGTAAGATATATACACTGAACTTTTTATAGCTAAACAATTTTTTTAAATCTTTTTGAATTTTCTGTATCATAAACGTGGCCTTAATTGCAAAAAGGAAGAAAAAAGTTAAAAAAAAAAATAAACAACCAATGCCGCCCTTTGAAAGGGCGGCATTAGCTCAAGGGTGCCACCCATTCAATGAGCGGCACCCTTAGAAAATAACCAATGCCACCCTTCTAAAGGGCGGCATTAGTTTGCATGGTGCCGCCCTTTCAAGGGGCAGCACGGCACCATGTTCTAAAATTAAAAAAAAAAAAGCGTAGGCAGGTTGCTGCCCAGCTGGCGCTGATGTGGCGTCCAGTTGGCAGAAACTTGCCTAAATGGGGATATAAATCTTGAAACATACTAAAATGGTATATAGCATAATAATCAGGCCTAAATGGGTCTTTTTTCCACAAATAGAACCTTACCCAACTACTTTATGATCAGGGAAAACAGTATTAGGAGAATAAGGAACACATTTAAAACTCATCTTCCATTTTTATTTCTACCCCTTTAGCAATATGTATGGATTATTCTTTTCTTATAAGAAGTGGAGACTATATTTAAAAGGAAAAAAAAATTGCAAAGTAAGCATTAAAGAGGACTAGATGTTATCCCAAGGCAAGTGTCATACTGTTTCTATAGACTGGAGGTAGGAGGTCAATTTGTGTCAGATCATTTGGCCAATATCCCTAACCACTACTAACCCTCTATGGGGCCCAAGGCCAAAAAGATTTGATGGGAGGTGGGCATTTCATCCAAACTTTTTTTTGAAACGGAAGCTATTGTATTAAATATAAAATATTGATGCCGGATGAGATATCACAGCACCAAACAAAACAACCATATTACATCATGTGCAAAATTTCATTGCCTTTACATCACCACTCCCCGAAGTGGTACCCTTTCCCTAATTTTGAGCTTGAGATCCAAGATGCAAACAAAATATTAGATCTCTCCCATACAAGACTTTCTGACCTAAATCTATCTAGAAATATTCTTGAATTCCGCTCTTCCCATAAGCTGTACCAAACTGCAAAATAGATTGTCTTCCAATACTGCTGAAATTTCCTGCTCCTAAGGAATGATTTTAGATTACACATATGTTGTTTGCAGATGATTGCATCATTTTCATGAAGAACAGTCAGGAAGAAATCAAGGTAGTCAAAGAATCTTTATGTGCCTTCAGCTTTCTGACCGATCTGAGAATTAATTTAAGGAAGAGCCCACTGCTAGGCATAAATATAGAGCAAGAGGCAGTGGAAAGGGCGGCCTAAGAATTAGATGTTTCTTCCGGAAAATGGTCTATTCAATACTTGCGAGTGCCTCTAGGAGGAACCCCAACAAACCAGAATTTTGGAACCATATGATTCAAAAAAATAAAGAGCAGGGCAGAAAGTTGGAAAAGAAGCTTTCTATCAAGAGGAGGGAGGCTTCTATTATTGAGGAAAATACTAGAAGCTCTCCCTACTTATGCCTTGTCAGTTTTTAAAATGCCTAAAACAGTGGCAAAAATCATAGAGAGACATATGAGACAATTCCTTTGGAAGGAGGAGGATGAGGATAAGGGCCAAAACCTAGTGAAATGGGATCAGGTTTGTAAAGAAATTCAGCAAGGAGGATTTTGAGTGAGAGGTATGATCAAAAGAAACATTGCCTTGAGGGGAAAATGGTTGTGGAGAATGTATGAAAAGTTGGATACTATGTGGGTCAAAGTAATTAAGAGTATTAATGGCTCAAAAATGCTTCCGAAGAGGCTGGTCTGAATAGAAGAAGCAGCCATAGGGCTCCTTGGAAGGACATTTTCAGCATTTATGACAAGGTGAAGGAGAACATTATATGAAAAGTAGGGAAAAGGGACAATGTAGATTTTTGGAGGGAGAAATGGTGCGATTCACAAATTCTAAAACAGAAATTTCCCAATGTTTTCAGATTATCAAATATGAAGGAAGGGTCGGTTGATGAGTTTAGATCAAGAAGCATAGTGGACAATAGAAGGTTTTGAGGGTGGGACCTTCATATAAGCATAAACATAGGACAAGGATGTGTAGAAGAAATTAGTGAGATGATTGACCTGCTGCAGAATTTTCATCCAGAGGAAGACAATGTTGAGGACCGGCCAATGTGGATGGGTGAAGGATCCAAAAGATTCTCAATTAGATCTTTTATGACCCAACTTAGTGCTAGTAGGACAAACCACCCAACAGTTGCGGTGGACTTCATATGGAGAACAAAAGTTCCAACAAAAACATGTTAGCTTAGTTAATTAACCTGAATAAGTTAAACACAGCAAAGAACATCCAAAGAAAGTATGTTGATTATACCCTTAACCCTTCTATATGCTTGTTGTTTAGGGATAGCTCGGAGACCACTTCTCACATCTTTGGTCAATGCAAGATGATCCAACAACTTTGGAGAAGGTGTACACATCACTGTACAGTTTTTGAACCTCCTACGCACCGAGATCTTTTTAGGATTCCGAATAACAAAGTTAAAAGAAGGTTGCAGCAATATTGGAAGATCATGATTTTTGCAGTGTGGTATACAGTGTTAGAAGAAAGGAATAAAAGGCTCTTTCTGGATAGGTCTAGGTCAGATATTTTTGTATGGGAAAGATCTATTGTTTTATTTGCTACTTGGGTTTCTTGTACTAAAATGGAGAAAGGTTATAATTTTGGGGAATGTCTATGTCATGGAGCAAACATCTTGCATAGTCTGTAATTTTGGTTGCTTATGATGCCTTGATATTTTATCAAGCTCCATAGTTGTATCTTATTTAATATAATACAATAGTTTCCTTTAAAAAAAAAATTCCGAAGGGAGAAGCTAATCGGATTGAGAGATTAATGAATAATTTTCTGTGAGAAGGGATGATACGAGGCCATATTTACATCTAGTGGGGAATGGAACCAAGTGCAGATGCGGAAGGAAGGAGCTAGGAGGCCAAGGGATTGAAAATTTGATAGCTAAGAATAAAGCTTTCGCGATGAAGTGGCTACGGAGGTTTTCGAGGGAGTAGAACTAGTTATGGAGAAGAATAATTCAGAGTAAACATGGTCTGAATGTTAATGGTAGAGATGTTGGCATAAAGAGGAACACAACTCATAGAAGTCTACGGAAGTTTACCCACTCTGTTCACCATTGTTTTGACCCTTTCATCAGATTGAGGCTAGGAAGAGGAGATACGATCCAATTCTGGGAGGATGTGTGGTGGGAAAATGAGACATTCTTGGTTTTGTTTCCTAGATTGTATAAGCCATCGACAGGTTATACCAAGTCTATCTCATTTTTCATGGATCATAGATCAGATTCAGCACCTATTCTTTGGGAGCTCCATTTACGTTTAGTTGGCTATTTGAGGGGTAAAGAGGAATAGAACGATCTTAGATGATTGCTTAAGGAGTGTGTGGTGCAAGATCAGTTGGACAAAAATTGTTTGGATTAAAGAGAATTTAGGCGGATTTTTTTCTCAAAATCTTTTCTTGTTCATCTGCTGGGTGATCCAATAATTCCGCCCTCTCCGAAATTGAAGGAGATATAGAAGGCTCATGTTCTGTCCATAGTAAAGTTTCTAGCTTGGGTGGTAGTCAAAGAAAAAGTTAACATGGGAGATATAATTCATAAAAGGTTCCCTCAGCATTACTTTTCCTCTGATTGCAGTTTTTTTTGCAAACAAAGTGGGAAATCAATGGCCCATTTGCTTTTAAGTGTCCTTTTTCATCTAGTGTGTGGGATAGATGAAGGAGGTATTTCCCTATATTCCAAAGATTTTCAATCAGTAACCTTCGTCTTGTGTCTGTCTGCTTTGGGAGGAGGTTGATGTGAAACGGAGGGCCCACTGGGTGGTAACAAGCTTGGCGATGGTCTGGTGTTTATGGAAGGAGATAACGCTAGAATTTTTTATAACAAGGTTCTACGCCCAAGCACGATTTGAGAGGAATCTCAATCTTTAGCATCATTTTGAACTAGTAATTGTTCTTCACTATTGAGAATGCCATGTCGAATTAGCTAAAATGGTGGAGTAATGTTTTGTAGTTGAGTGAGGGTAGTTTGGGTGGGGTGGGTGTGTGCAGTTTGTTGGAGAGTCATTTCACGTCTATATTAAATTATATTAATATTAATGAAAATTGTTTCTTTTAAAAAAAGAAAAAGATTATCCAATTCTTCAGCTACTCATACGATAACCTCTAGAAAGCTTGCATAAGCAATGAGGAAGCCTTAAAATGATAAAATTCTCAAATAGTGACAATACTTCAATAAAGATCCATCTATTATCTTAATCCAAATGCACCCAGACGAGCTACAAGCTCCTCAAAGATCCTTATTTTACAAAAAGAGATTAAAGCTGGAAATAATTGCTCATCTTAAGAAGAAATTGATCTATTGATTTAAAAGTTCTAAAAATAGGAAGGAAAAGGAAGGCGGTGGGCCTGTCCGAACAGTTAAAGATGACAAACAGAAATAACAGAAAAGAAACAGTAACAAAATGTTGCTCCATACTCTCAAGATTCAGACAGGTCGTAGCCCTTTCCCAATTTCCCTACTGAAGTCCAATTACAAAATCAACTATTCTACCCAGCAATTAACAAGAAATATTTGTAGATGGTACCTTTATTTCTAAGGTTTTAATTTCATACATGGCACCTTTATTCTCTGACGTTAATAGACTTCTCTCACGTTATTTTGTTCTTATTTTTCAAAGCATTAATATATCAATCTTATACACCAAGATTTTTCTTTTTGTGAAAAAAAAAATACATTAAAATTAAACAAAGAATAGGAAAGTATCGTAAGTGCTAATCAAGAAGATGAGAAACCACCCTAGAAAACACATGAAAGATCTTAGACAAGGCAAAAAAAGTGCATCCTTGTCTATTGATTAGATGATTGTACTAAGGATGAATCCCCAAAGTAATTCATGAATCCCCAAATTTATTTACAATTTTATAAGACCATTAGATCAAAATAGTCAATCTTTTAATCCTCAAAGCAAAATTCATTAAATAGTCAACCTTCTAAGATTGAATACTTCGAACTTACTAACTCTGTTGACTCGATGTATTCATATATAAGATCGACTATTTTAACCATGTTAAGACCTAATATTTCTCCCTCAAATGAATATTCAAAGTCCATAAGTAAAGATGATAGAGATTAAGACCTGGCACATTAAATGAAATTCTCCATCGTCAGGATTGATTCCGAAGTCCCCAGAAGCTTCCAAAGGGACATCACCAAACCATCCAAGCGCATTGTGTAAGAATACCCTCTGACCACGAAAACATAAAGTAGCTCCTGTTTCCTGCAAGTAAGCATGCATGGCTAGCATGAGAATGTTTTTTTTTTTTTTTTGGAAAAGAAACAAGATATTATATTAATAATAGAAGGCAACTGACAGATAAGAAATCTAATAAGTTAAAGTTGCAATTACATCTGAAACAAAATATTGTGCCAATTATCTACCCAAACCCCAAAAGTGTAACCTTTACTAAGCTTAAATGTACAAATCCAAGAACAGAACAAAAGTTTAGGTTGTTCCCAGAACAAATGTTTCTAATCTAATTTGTTACTATTTCCAAAAATCAAAAAGCCATGCAATGTATACTTTTTTGAATGTCACTTAAGGTAGTGTTTGTGCATCATCCAATTGTTTCAATTCCTTAGTATCTGAAAAGAAAAGTCACAAAATGGAAAAGGACGTGTTTTAGGAATAAATGGCTTTGATGCCTTGAAGCATGTATATTCATTTCACAGCCTTCACCATTTCTTCTCTGCTCCTATTGACATCAATGAATATTTACTTATCCAAATAGTCTTAAAAACAGTACAGCCACATAAAAATCATTTATTCTTTTTCTTTAAGAGGAAACAAACACCTTTATTGAATTCAGAGAAAAAAATGCATAATGCAACTTACAACAAGCAAATCATCACAAAAAGCAAGTATCCCAAAAATTTCAAGAAAATGACCCAATAAGAAATGGCTACTCCAATTTAGAATCCATCCAAATAAAGATATCCCACCACTTCTCCATGGTGATACCAACACCCATGTAGCGGCATTACCATTTACACTTTCCCATAGATCTTTTACTTCCACCGCTCTTTCATACTATTGTTCCACTCTAACCAAATGGTCCATAGGACAACAAAACTATTAAATATGTGCACTTCCCCGCCTGCAATAGAGATGGGACATGAGAGAAACAAAGTCCTTCCTCAACATTTAGGGCGGCCTACGCCAGCCCCCAGAAAATGCAGACCAACTGCATTGAAAGTCCTTACCCACTCCACAAAGAAAGAACAAGTGTACTTTCACCTACATTGAAAATAGTAAACAATAATATGGGGACAAACACCATGCAGGAGCCCTCCTTTATACAGTATCATACATGTCAATACTCCTATCAGATGTGCCAAGAGCCATGCAAATAATATGATCATCATGAGTGCTTTAACTTGCCACAAACTACTGGCAAAAGGAAATATGTTGGAACCAAAGGGAATACATATTCAGTCAAAGAAAGATTTTGTGAAAAAAGAGCTGGTGGGATCCAAGTCCCACGTGAATGAGTCAGGCGTAGAGGAGAGTCTAACTGAAGATAGGCAATTTTAAGAGAGAAGAGATATCAATGATCTCCCTGCCAGTAGGATTCTAGAAAAATGATTTTCCAAGAACCAGAATGACAGGAGGAGGATTCTTGGTTAATGAAAAAGTAGCAGGATGATTTTTTTTTCCTAGGGAAAGGTTATAAAGGTCGGTAAATCTTTCTTCAAGTGTGCAGTGACCCCAAGGATCTTTCCAAAAGTGAAACAAACCTCCAAGGGCTCTAAAAAGTTCTGCAAACCCTTCCCCTGAACCCCATATCAAAAAACAAAACACCTCCACATATACCCACAATACTAGAGGTTCCATAGCAAATATCCCAACACAATTCCCACATGGTGCAACATTCTGAGCCCTAATGTTCCATATCCCAAGTCTACCCACTAAAACTGGCCACTGAACTACCTCTAGTCTCGCTAAACTAGGTACCCTGATGCCTTCTTTCTTCTTCCATATAAATGCTTCGAGTCTTTTCCCAATGTCCTTTGCAACTCCCACTGGAACCTTAAATATAGTGTTTGGAGCTGCTGTTGTTTATTTTCCTCTGTATATACAATATAAATTGCATAGCACTAACATGTAACAATGATATGAATAAATGATGATAGCAGTTAGGTGATTTTCAGTTTTATTTAGATATGAAGAGCATAGATACAAATTTTTCATACAAAGACTTAAGGACAATAACAATTTAGAAGAGGTCAAAACCAAGCTATTTAATAATTTTATTCAAGTTCCTGCCCTCTTTCCACATTTGTCTGCTTCACTTTGACATCCTGCCAATTTATTTTTTATTAACCTTTGACTCAAGGAACATAACATATCAGCCGCTTCATCTAAGAATACTTAGAAATGATACCTGTGAATTGTTTACACTGTCTCCAACATCACAAGGAGCTGTGCACAATACTTTCAGTAATGCTGTAAAAATTGTGTGACGTGCTAATCTATAGGAGCACAAAAGATTTAATGAAGCAAATGAGAAAACACAATGAGTTGTGGTTTGCTGTAAGATACTTTCGAACAGAAAACATGAAAGTTTGAAAAGAAAATGCAAGAGGAGCCCCCAAAAGATAGTGCAGGATTTATTCACATTGTTCAGACTCCAACAATATGGCACCTTTGAAGCCAGTTATCCAATGTTTAGGACATAGACATTCAAGGGTTTAAAGAGATACCTTCAGCTGCTAAGATGTAAGTCAAAATTGCAGTGTCCTTGGAACAAAATAAATGTATGATCCTTTCACAACAACTGAAGCATATTCATCTCTCATGCAAAAGCAATGGCATTCATAATGATAATACATCTCATTATCATAATGGCGATGAATCAGGAAAAGATGGTGAGGGGAGCAAGCTTTAACAATGGACTCAACCATACTCCAAACAGTCGACACTCAGTGGAACCATTGCTTTGACTTTAGGTTAACCAGGTCCACAACTGAACCCATCTGAATCAAACAACTATATATATTGACACTTAGCTGATTTCTCTGTATATGAGAATCTGTCATGAAATCTTGTGCAAACATCTGAAGATTCTCCACCAGACGTTGAATGGTGCTCTGACCTCCACCAAACTTCTTCAGCAGCCACATTCTTAAGGTAGTTCACAGCTAAAGCTAAAAGCATGCATGTTGTAAACCACCATCCAAATGCAATTCTTATCAGTCATCAAATCTCCTACAAATCACATCCAATTCTCCATTACAAACACTATAGCTTTTTTTCTTTTTTTTGAAAAGAAGATATATTAATTCATTAAGATATAACCAGCATACATCATGGAGTGGAAGGCATCCCACATTACATGTGTGAGTCCTTCCACGCCAATCCACACATTTCTGCATGCGACTTTCATATTTTCCAGAGCATATCTTCTTCCCAATTGTCCATCTCAATATTTCCATTTCTCTCGTGATTCTCACCACATCACTCATCACAAACTTGCAATATTGCTTTTGCAGTATCGATTGTTCTTAGTCCACTTAGCCTTCTGTACGACTGTTTATCTCCTCCTCTATTTCATGTTATGATGTTCTATCTAATTGCCTTCTGAGTAGAAACTTTCTATCTGTCTTCTCTTTCTATGTTTTTTCTTTGTTCTACTTTTGTTCTCCCTACAATGCGTTCCTCCCTTCTTTTTGCACCTCCCTTCTTTCCTTTTTTCTTCCCCTTCATTGTTACTGTCTATTTTTTTACTTGTCTGCTCCTTCCATCCTTTTCCTTTTCTCTCTCTCTTACCAGGCTCCTTTGTTCCTCTTGCATTACTGCATTCATTACTTCCACAGTTTCCTCCACACTCCTCTCTCTCTTTTTCTGGAATATAGATGGCTTCTTGTCTTCCTGGCACCAACTTTGTCACCCTCATGAAGTTTCCTCTTTCATTAGAGTACGCTTCTAGGAGGAGTACATAGTTCACCCCTCTCTTTATCCCCTTGAAGCCACCATCCCTACTCTCTGGCATGGGTCTCTTTATTTCCACCTTCAGCCAGCTTGCTATTTTGTAATCAACAAGTAAAGTGTTTTGTTTCTTGTAAAATCCACCAACAGTGGTTCCTTCTCTCCTACACAATCTAAGAACCAAATTTGTTAAATCGAAACTGAATTGTTACATCCTTAAGGACAAGATTTAAATCGAATCATTAATAGAATCATAAATCATAAGATTTTTTTATTTTTGAAATAATATATATATAAACCAGTCTACTATTTCTATGTACATATCCAATGATTTAAAATTATTGTAAAACTCACCCTACATATAAATTCATCAAAAGAACAATCTATTACTTGTATATTATCTTTTTTAAAAAAGAAAGATAATAACGTTTACGCCGACACTCATTAACTAACAAGGTCTTATAAAAATATTTTATATTTTCTTAATTAAAATTGCCAGAATCACAATTTCATATGTTCTTTCAAGTCACACAACTCAAATTGAGTCATGTAATTGGAAAAATCACACAATTTAAGTAAGAAACTTGTGATTTTTTTTTCCAGTCCACAATTTTTTTTAGAATTGTGAATCATAATGGTTAAGATTTGAATTGAATCATAAGATTCAAATCTTAAATCATAAGATTTTGACAACAGTGCCAAGAACCACTTATATTGCGTAAGGAAACGTTGGTACTCTGCTTGTCCCACCACCAATTGCTTCTCTTCCAAGGCGCCACTTGTCTATTCCTTCCACATTCTGTTGTTAGGAACTCTGAATATTTGGCGTTTCCCCGCCTATCATCTTGATTCTTCCATTATCACAATGACCTTTTGTCCCAATGATTTCTTTTTTAACTTAGACCGGCCCTCTTTTTTTATTTCTTCATCTCTTCTCGCTCTGACTTCCAGCGTGCCTACGTTTTTACACGCCACTCCTAATTCCTTCCTTCTTCCCAATTTTCGTTTCCAGCTCTCCACTCTATTCCACATCATCGTTTTCCTGCAACTTTTGTGTTTTTTGCATGGATTATTTGCAAGAAGGGAAGGGTCTAAAATTGAAAGAGGCATTTTTGTGGTTAATACAAAGATTCTACCAGGTATAGGATTTGATATAAGATACAATATCAGCTGAATCAAATAAAGGGCATATCATGTGAGATCCTTCAGATCATGATAGATCAACCTTGACAATTACCCGTGCCCAACTCAATCAAATGATGAATAGAACAAAAATGACATGGACAGATTATAATGTGATAGCCTGCATAAAAAGACCTAATATACCATACAGTTTCATTCCCAATCTTTTTCCCAAAATGCTAGATTTTTTTAATTCTTGCTAGATGCTATTTCTCATAATTTAGAACCTTAAACGCATGAGCTTTATCCAAGCCCAATCAAATGGATCTTCTTTCGCCACATTATTGCATAAACAGAATATGACAGTATACTATGAACACTATCCATGCCGAAACTGAATGGTTTATGCAAAGTCGAGCAGTATATGCTTCCTTTGCCAGTCCCATCATGATGGAGAAAACACCTGAGACAATGGAATCAAGACATCATGATTTTCTGTGATTGACAGCCAAGTGACAACCTAACACCACCAGCCCAATCTACTTATCCTGTTGCCTCATCTGCAAATGATCCAACTATTAACAACCCTGTTGCCCTTTGAATAAATGTACCTTCAGATATTAGCATCTTAATCTCATTAACAACCCTGTTGCCCTTTGAATAAATGTACCTTTAGATATCTAATTTTTGTTTGAGATCATTGCCTTGCTTTACTAATCCTCCCTCCCTCCCTCCCTCCCTCTCTCTCGCTCTCTCTCGCTCTCGCTCTCTCTCTCGCTCTCGCGCTCTCTCTCGCTCGCATGAAGTTTGCAGATTGCGCAACCTCCTTTGCTTGCATAGACTTAGTTCAGCAATTTGACCAAGGATTAGATGTTCTGCATTCAGACACTCTTTCGAGTTGGTTTGGCAAGTTCAATCGAACAATTTTACTATGGATCAACTATAAATGTAGCAGATAATTAATTAACATATAACGTGCCTTGTTTATCACACTCATTTATTAACCTTAAAGAAGTGATTACCACCTTATAGATGATGCTAGATGAATTGAACTAGCAATCTTGTAAACAATGATAATTGGAAGCAGCATTTCCAGGTCGAGAATTTTTAGGGAAAACAATATCCTCTTAGCTCTGCACATTGACATGCATAGGTTACAAGATTCAGTGCTACGATAAACATCATATGCTTGGAAATGTGACCCGTCTATTGTTCTCTCCATATGTCTCTCCAATGCTTCCTTTAGGACTTTTTGGTTCATTCTCCTTCAGAGACTAAATCGAGAAGAATGAGTCATGTCGATCCGTACTGATGAGGTAGGTGTTCTTCTGGCAGGTGGGAAATATGATGTACACAGGCAAACAATAGGGATAACTATTTTTTGAACAATGGGCATTAGGATGCAAAACCAAAGAGAACAAGTTCATAAAAGCAAGCTAAAAATAAGAAAAATGAGCTTAACAAAGGATAGAAATTGGAACTTGACATACTGAAAAGCATGATGGTGCATCATATATCTGAAAGCTCAACCCCTTCACATCTAGCTGCCCATGAAGGTTAGGGAAACTCTCCCCTCTTGACATGCAAATGTGAACCTGCAAAAAGATGAGTGAACTAAAGCAAAGTATGAAAACATTAACATGACTACTGATTAACAAATAAGATGGACAACTATGTACTTCAAACAATCATCAACTTGAACAAATAGAGAAAGTAAAAGAAAGTGTAGAAAAAAAAAAAGAAACGGAGAAGAATCATCATCTTCAGTATAATGCCTAATCCAGCAATTAAAATTCATAGATTAAACAGATCAAAACAAGCAATTAAGTCCATGCTAACTTGTTAATAGGCCACTTTATAATCACAATAGTATCAGGTACAATTGTCCAACTAATTAAATTGCAATTTGTTATTCAACAACCTTAGTATGCAACTTTTCTTCTGTTTTCTCAGCTTCTATCCTTTTAGAAATGGTCGAGCCTACATCTTAGTCAAATAAGTAAACTTTTATGCCCCACGAAGTATGAAAATAGTAATTAGTTGTTCCCTAATATCTAGCACATAAGACATTTTTCTTTTTAATGCAACAGAAAGATTTTATTAATAAGAGAGGGATGAGATATCCTTATACAAAAGGACTAGCCTGAACAATTGCAGGGAGTAGTTAGCAAATAGAAAGCTTAACTTTTGGTAAAGTGCAGGGAGTAGTTACCATAAAATAATAAAACATACTTTTTGCTATTTTAGAGTAGTTGCCAAACCTTTTATTTTTTATTTTTATTTTTCTTACCAATTATGATCTTTAGTGCTTTCCAAACCTTCACTATTGTTTTTTAGATCTTTTAGTTGTGTTAGAGATAGTTTTACTCTTTAAAAAGCTACTAAGCCTAAAACCACTTTCCCAAGAAGCTAGTCCTCAAAAAGTTTTTTTTTTCTTCAGTCTCTACTTTTATAATGTGTGTGTGTGTGTGTGCGCGTATATATATATATTGAAAAGAAATGATATATTACATTAATAACTGGACGAGATGTCCAAAGAGGCACTAACTGTTACATCTAAGAGTTCAAAATGTAAGCCAACTTGAGCATCCAGTCTCCAAAGGAATAACCCTTTCCCAAATTACCCTTATTAAAATTATCTAAAATTTCCTTGTCAATGAACACACAAAGTGTAATGTGCTGCTTTCGCAGAGTTCTATTATCATAAGAGCAATTTCTAAGTCCTTGTCAAATCATTTGCCGTAACTTTTTTCATGATAGCTTTCACTTGAATTGTAAGCAATTAGCATAAACTATACCAATTGGGGCAATTGACACACAACAAATTCTAGTCTCATCTTCTATTTTCATTGCCACCGCTTAACATCTTCCCCTTCTTTCGAACACTAATCCCAAGCAAACCACACCATCAATCTTCTTTATTTTCTCTATTTGCCACAATGATCCATTGTCACACTATAGAAACACTATCAACTACTTCAATGACTACAACATGTAGAAGAACTATGTTTTGGACATAATATAAGATTTTAAAAAATAAATAAATAAAACCTACGTCAGTTTAAATCATAAAACAGTTGTCAACCAACCTAGGTGGTTGTCTAGGCATTGCCTAGGGATTTTAAATAGATAATGCCTAGGCATAGTTCAGAACAGGCAGTACTATGTAAACATTTAAAAAGTTTAAGGGCCTCTACTCTCTAATTAAAAAGAATCTATAAAAACTAATTGTCTACATTTCAACAACAAACCCTCAATCCTTTTTCTTCCTAAATCTTTCATTTCCATCTACTCCAACCAAGAAAAATTGTCAAAATCCCCAGTGACCATTGGCACCCCTCCAAAAATTCTCCAACCGCAGATATTTGCTATCCAACAATTTATTTTTACAAATGGAAAGCTTATAATTTCATCAAATTTCTTCAATAATGTGTTTTGCGTTATGAATTAATGTTTTGTAGACATAATTTTAATAAAGACGAAGTGTCTTTTAGCATTTCATAAAAACTTAACATTTATCATAGAACACAATTAGATATATAATTTTGTATATGAGTTTTCCCTAATTAATTATCTAGGAACCTATGAATAAATACTTTTCTTGCCTAGGCAACCTCTAGGCTTCACGTAGATTACGCCTTGCCTAGATAAGGAAATTTGCCTATAGATCACCTTGACTCCTTGAAAACACTAAAATCGACCATATACAGCTCAGCATAGATTGGATCAAAACAAGTCAAATTGAACCAGAAAAGGTAAAACATTATTCCAAGTTAAAAAAGCACTTCTACTAGAACTATACTACCCAAACTCTTCACTCTAGGCATCAAATGTAACGGTGTCTCCAGCACTTCATTATAAAACATCAGTATGAGATACATTTCTTGACACTTTCAGACTTAGAATATTGATGTGAATATTCTCCAATGGAAAGAAGAAATAACATTAAAGAAGACAATGATTGTATTATATATTAAGGGATAATAGGCAATAAAATATCAAGATTTTCACTTTTTGACAAATTAATCTTAATCTTTCAAAATTAGCAAAAAAAGATGTAAACTTTTTCAATTTATAACAATTTTACCCTAAAGACACTCCACATAGGTGACATGACATTTTTTGCTTATGACGGGACAAAAATACAATTATAGAGTTGTCATGTCAACTCTATAATGTTCATTAAAAAAAAAACCCTAATTGCCTCCGTTAAAAGAATTTCCCAAAAAAAAACCAAAAGCCCTAAAATTCGTAATCCCATTCTTCTCCTTTTAAGAGGAAAGGAAAAAACGAAAGGGGGAAGCACACTCACGCAGAAGAGGAAGCTAGAGCAAAAGGAAGGTAAAAGTCCATATCATCCTTCTTGTTCTTTGACTTTCTATTAGCATCCTTTAATGGTAGCTTCCCTTTCTTTGCTCTAGCAAGATTTTTTTTCAAGCCCGTCCAAAAACCCACTTCATTCTTCTTATTCTTAAGCCTGCACAAACAATGAAGTGATAGTTTATACCGAGTGAAATATGCACCATGATCCCATCGTGTATAACAAACGCAAAACATCTGAATCATAATGCAAAAAGAGCGCGCAGAACATTCGCATCATCCCTTCATTGATGATTGCATATCATTGCAGCCTATATAATACAAGGCAAAAACAGCAGATATATAAAACTAAAGAAGTGAAGAACATGAAGAAGGAGAGGAAGATTCTCCAAACCACGGGAGATGACAACGTACATCAAGAAGGATGAGTGGCCAGTCATTTGTATTACCACTTATTGAACAATGTAATTGATGTTTTGAGGACCAGATCCAAGAGCACAATCTAAAAGAACATGAGCTAAGGAACAAGAAGTTCTCTTGGAGTAATGGTAGAAATTTGCCTTCTTTGTCAAAGCTAGAAAGATTTCCCATCAATGGAGAGTGGGAGGAAGGCTTCCACCAACATAAGGTGCGGGGTCTAGAGAGAATAACCTCAGACCATTGCCCTTTCCACCTAGATACAGCATGAGTTAAATGGGGTTAGTCACTTTTCATGTCTGAGAATGGATGGCTCACTAGATCAGACTTTAAAAATATGCTTTGAAAATAATGGATTGAAACCCAAACTAGGGGATTGGAAAGGGTACAGTTTCATGTTAAAGCTGAAGAATATCAAAGAAAAGATTAAAAAGTGTTACCACAGCCAAAAACTACACGATACCGCCAATAGATAAGCGATGCAAGAGAAGCTGAGGAAACTAGACAAGCAAATAGGGCTGGAAGGAATTGAAGAATCGATCCTAGATAGAGGAAAGAGATTATCCGAGAAATTCACAAAGTGGACTGTTGAATGGAGAGGATAGCGAGATAGAAAATCGAATTGAAGGGGGCTAAAAAAGGGGATGTTAACTCCACGTACTTCCATGAGGTACTCACCCTTAGGAAGTCAAGAGCCACTATCACCAAAATGGAAGAGCAAGAAGGAAATATTATAGAGGAGAAGATTCAAAATTTGATAATAGAATAATTTGATGACTTATTCAAGGAGAAAAGACAAAAGACATGGAGGGTGAATGGCCCAAAGTGGGAAGGAATCTCAGAAGAGCAGGAGTGGTTAGAAAGACAGTTTGAAGAAATAACAAATGCAGTTTTCAATCACAAAGGGGGAGAGGCTCTAAGCCCTGATGTATTTACCGTGAACATTATGCAAAAGGAGTAGAGCAATATTAAGGGAGAGGTCATAGATTGCAAGAAGGAATTTCACAATGATGCAATTATTAACAAGGCGGTCAATAAAACATATATATGCATCATACCCAAGAAGATAAATTCAGATAGGGTGAAAATCTTTAGATGGATAAGTCTCATCACTAACCTGTACAAAATAATATCTAAAACCCTAGGTAACAGATTGAAAAAGGTCCTCAAAAGCACAGTGGGTGAGACCCAAATGGCTTTCATTCATGATAGGCAGATTATGGTGTGATAATGATAAAAAACGAAGCAATGGAGTATAGGGCAAACAAGAAAGAGGGTCTTATCCTCAAAGTGGCCTTTGCAAGAACTTACAACCACTCGATTTTTTTTTTTTTTTTGTGGCAACAAAAACTATATTATTAATATAAAAATTAGTACATAAAATGTCGGATGAGATATCCAGACATAAGTTACATATTATAAAGATTGTAGAATGTTCCCCCCGTTACACATCTAATACCTAAAGTTGTAACCCTTTCCTAATTTGGTAATCAAGATCCAAATAGCGAACAAACTATTGGATCTCTCTCATAGCATCCTTTCCGATTTCTTTCTTTCCAAAAAAGTTTTGGCATTCCTTTCTTCCCATAAAGTATACCAGACTGCTAACAAAATGACCTTCCAATACTGTTGAATATTAACTATGGACACACTAACCGCAACCTAAAATAAAGAATCTGCAGAAGGAGGGATAATGTTGTTGTTTTGTTGAGTCCACTGCCTGCATATGGACTGCGCCACCTTACACTCTACGAACATGTAGTGGGTTGTCTTCACGCTTTTCCTACACAATAAACATATGGAAGGATTCAGAGTATGGTTGGAGAATTGTTTTTGAGATTTTCTATGGTCTTTAGTTTGTTTAAGCTAATCAGTCAACCTAGAATTCTAGCTTTCATGGGGCTTTTATCTGCCAAATAAAGTCTAGTGGGATAGCCAGCTGATTTATACTTTGAATTGTTAACTGTGTCGTAAAAGATTTAACTAAAAATTGGTTACTTGTCTCTCCACCCCACACGGGTCTATCCTCTTTAATTGTGCCTTGTACTTGAAATTTGTGTAGTGTAGTTGGCAATTCATTAAATTCTTCCATGTAATCGTCCCCTATGTTCCTATATAGGTGAAGATTCCAAATCCAATGTAAACTTTCATCCACAGTGCTACATGTTTTAATATCAGATAGGGGAGCCCCATGCTTTCGAGACAATCTATACACATTAGGGAACATGTCTTTTAGCTTCTCCCTTTCACACTGGATGTCTTCCCAAAATCCAACATTATCTCCCTATCCCTCTTTCCAGATTATGTGAGGTTTGAAACAATTGTACAAGCTAAAAATGTATTTCTAGGGGAACCAATGACTGCTCTTTTTATTCAATCTGATTTCTCTCTCGAAGGCCTTCAACCCATGAAAACTTCAAACCACCTTTGTCGACATTGTCTCCAACCTCTCCATCATGCGCCACAGCCATTTTTCCCTCAGGGCCATGTTCCTCTTGATCATTCCCCTATGCCCAGTCATCCTTGCTTTATGTTTTTGCATACCTGTTCGCAGTTGACCAGGTTTTGGCCCCTCTTGGAATCTTCCTATTTCCACAAGAAGTCACTCATGTGCTTTTCTATAATTTCAGCTGCCTTCTTTGTCATTCTAAAGATCGACATAAAGTAAGTTGGTAAAGCTTCTAGCCCAGTTTTTAATAGCAACAACATGTCGCCTCTAGATAGCTAACTTCTTTTCCATCCTATAGTTCTTTTTTTGATGGTCTGAATAAATGGTTCCCAAAAACCAATTTTGTATGGATTACCACCTAATGGCAATCCCAAGTAATTCAATGGCCAGTTTCCTGGGGACACATTCAAATTTGTCGCCACTCTAGTCACCTCTTCATTGTTAATATTGATGCCCAACAACTGACTCCTGTTTCCATTAATGTCCATGCCCGTTAAGAAACAAAAAGCACGTAAGGCATCCATTACTACCTTTATTTCCTCCTTTTCTACTACATAAATATTAAACAATCATCTCAAAACGTGGGCGGGTGAGCTGGATTTTGTCTTTGCCTATTATCATAGCTTCCAACTTCCTCTCCTGCATTGCTTTCTCAATGATTCTGGTACGTGTGTCTGCAGCTATGGTATACAGGAAAGGGGAGAGGTGGTCGCCCCGCCGCAATCCTCTTTACCCATTAAACTTTTCTCGGGATCTCCCACTGATAAAGATTTAGTAGTTGATTGCCTGTGAGCAAGCCTACATCCATTTTCGCCAGAGTTCTCCAAAGCATCTTTGTTTCAGCACAAAGTCCAAAAAACTCCATCACCGAGTCATATTTTTTTGCAAAGTCCACCTTCAACAATACACCTTCTTTCCGTTGACCTTGTGATCTTCCACTGCTTCATTTGCAATCAAAATAGCATTTGTTATTTGTCTGGCCTTAACAAAAGCCAATTGATGCTTGCTCACTGTGTTAGAAAGGACTACCCACAATCTATTAGTCAAAGTCTCTGCAATGATCTTATAAAAACTTGTTGTGAGGCTTATTGGATGGTAATCCTCCACCCACATAGAATTAGTTTTCTTTGGTATAAGACAAATGTACATCTCATTGACCATTCTATTTAAAACGACATCTCTGTGAAATTCCTTCAAGCATGCTAAGATATCTTGTTTAACTGTTCCCCACACTTGTTGAAAGATAGCCATGGTAAACCCATCCGGAACAAGAGCCTTGCCTCCGTCACAACTAAATATTGTCTCCTTGATCTCCTCTTCTTAAGATTTCCTTTCTAGCCATCCGCTTTCTTCTTCTGATATGCTTTACCGTTGCAGACCTTCTACTCCCCATTTAATAGAAGTCATTTCCTTGACCAACCCTGCAAAGTACTCTGTTATCAATTTCTATATTTCAACCGCAGATTCTACCCGATTCCTTGCTTTGTCTTCCAATTTTGTAATTATAGCTCCGGACTTTCTTAAAGAGAAGACTCTATGAAAGTATTTAGTATTTCTGTCTACTTTTACCCATTTCATCTTGGCCTGTTGTCTGTGCTTCCTTTCCTGTTTACATTCCAAAATTTGTATCTCCTCAATCAGTTTCTTCCTTTCTCCCAATATGTTAGGATTATCATGTGTCTCTCCAGTTTCCTATCCAAAGTTGTTAGGGTATCCATTAGTACTGATTTTCTGGCACCATCATCTGTCACCTGAACCATAGTCCAGTTTCTTAGTTTTCCTCTAAGGTTTTGAAGCTTCAACATTATCTTATACCCTTCCCGGCCCTGGATTTGATCTACCACCCATTCCTGTTGCAACATTTCTTTAATTTTTGGAGTTGTAGCCATACATTTTCGAATTGAAAAGATGCAAGACCCCACTTATTTCCTTTGTGTTCCAAAAGGATCGACCAATGATCTAAGGTTACTCGTTGCAGGCCCCATACTCGTTGTTGACTTAATTTGTCTCTCCATTGCTTATTACACAAGAATCTATCAAGTTTGGACATTGTCGGGGCGTTTCGTCCGTTACTCCATGTTTATAACATGTTCTTGAGGTTCAATTCGTACCTGTTCATGTCCTGGATCCAATCATCGAACTTCCACATGGTCCCATTAATTTGTTGTTGTTTTCCTTTTCATCCATATCCCACCCACCAGGGTCCTTGAATGTTAGTCGAAACAGCGGCAAGTTCGATCAAGCAGTCCTCCCTTCCTTTCTCATCACAAGGCCCATACACTTCCGTGAACCACCAATCACCTTCGTCACCACCACTGATTTTAAAAGTCAAAGAATAAATTCCTTCCCACATCTCTGCAACTAGCATATTACGCGCATCCCACATTATTAGATGTCCCTTGTCGTACCCTCATACAGAAGCGCCACCCAATCTATGAATCTTCACTTCCAAAGATCTACGATCAGATCATAATCAATTTCAGATTTTTTTTTTTTTGTTTCCTCTAGAGTGTGATTAGATTTGCCTTCGCTGCAATTATAGTTCTCCTTATTAATCTTTTTTTGTCCCTTGACCGGCGTCCTTGGATGTTCCAACTAAGAGTCTTCATAATATAGATGATTCCCATTGCCTCCTCCCAGAGATTGCTCTACTACGATCAATTGTGCGTTGATCGAGGGCCAAAAGTCTCTAACTCTTGCATGCTCCGCTTCCTGGGTAGCCTTGAGTAGCCCATTGTTGTCATGCCAACTCAGCATCTGCTTCTCTCCCTCCGAGATATCTGTATTCTAGACTAGCTAGAGTAGTTAGAGACACAACTTGATCCGAAGTCCTCAGACCCACTAGAGTAGTTAGAGACAAGTGAGTCTGAAGTCCTCATACCCGCTAGAGTAGTTAGAGACAAGTGAGGCGCAGTTATGGGTACGTGACTTGTTATGAACTCCTTCAACCTAGTACTCTGTTCTGCTCAACGATCCTGTGTATGCTTCAATGCAGTCCATGTCTATGCATGGTCTATTAGATACCCTATCAGACACAGTCTGGGTCAGGTAGTCTTAATAATCAGAATTTGTGTCCAGGTGCAACCCACTAGGCAATAGCCCCTAGCCTATTTCGTTTGCTACCTTTATTGGCCCTTTATACTTTTAATTTAGGCCGGTCCATGTCCCGCTCACTCTATTGGCCCGCACCCTGTCGATGTCTCTTTTTGTTATGGCCACCTCATGTGTGTTGTCTTTAGGCCCTTCGAAGCTCTCTTCTCTAACCGAGCTTCGATCGTCAAATCCACTGGACCTTACATGGGATGGTATTTGAATCCAATCCCCCCACCCCACTACTTTAGGCTGGCTTAATTTGGCCTGGCTCAAATTAACAATGCTCCTTTCACAAAGGTTGGTGGGCCCACCACTATAGGCCATTGCCCTGTCAGTAGTCATTTGCCTGCCCCCATTATTACTTCTAGTCGTCCTCCCTAAACCATCGCCTGACACTCGTCCTTTCACTGTCATCCTTACCTCACCTTCCTCGGTCGACGTACCTTCATCGTCGTTGCTGGGAATTTTAATTTTTGAGCTTCATTGGTCGTCGTACCTCCACCAACCAATGTTCATCAGCTCCTCAAGGCAGTTTCTGGTGAACTGTTCTAGTAGCTACAACAAGAGCTCTTTGATTTCCAACCCCTATTTTCTCTCCACCTCTACCAACCTCAGCTCTTGAATGTCAGTTTTATCATAGATGTCGAACTCCTTTGGGAGAAAGCCCAAGTCATGACTTCTCAATCTTAGAAACGCCATCTCCATCGATGCATTTGAGCTGGTAATTTGCGCAATATCAAGCAGACCTCCACAAGCCTCGCCAATCTTTCCAAAAGTTTGAATACTCTAATTTTCCGGTCGAATGCCTTCGATCCCCATCCAACTATTTCGACAGGCAACCTGCACTCTTGTTTCAGCCAACTCCTTGGTCCATTCCTCAATATAGAAACCGCCTAAGAGAGTCAAATATTTCTCTGCTTAGAGAGTTTTGATATCCGCTTCATCATGATAGTATATTAGACCTCTTGCCACAGCCAACCTCTTAATGGAGTCTCTCTTTAGCAATTGCCGAACTGAGCGTTCCACCACACTCCATGGAGTCCCGTCCGAGGTTTGTATGATGAAAAATTTCTTTGCCTCGCGATCCCGCCTTCCCCCTTCTATCCCTTGTCTTCTTGCTTCAACACCAAGATTTCTCCTTAACCGCTGGTTCCCTCCTGCCTCTCTCTGCCATGCACCCCTGTGTCTTTGGGGGGGTGGGGGTTGGATTTCATCCTAACGAAACGAAGGCTTCAGAGAAAAGTGGAGAAGATGGATTAAAGCTTGTTTGAATTTGGTTCAGCATTCCATATTCATCAATGGAAGGCCTTAGGGGGAGAATCAGAAGCTCAAGAGGATTAAGACAAAGGGATCCAATGTCTCCTTTTCTTTACACTCTGGTGGCTGCACATTCACTAGAATTAAGAAAAAGGTCGTACCAGCTAATAAAATAGAAGGGTTCCAAGTAGGCAAGGATAAAGTCCACTTCACCCATACCCTTTTTGCTAATAATTGTCTCGTGTTCATTAAGAATGACAAAACTTGCAAAGAGGTGGCCATGAATATCCTTGAAAGTTTTAGTTTTCTTATAGGGCTGAGGATAAATGGAGCAAAAGCCAATTATTAGGGATAAACATTCCTCCCTCCCAAATGAATAGGGTTGCTACTAAGATGAAGGTCGCTAAGGGGAGTCGGCCTATAAATTTTTTTGGGATTGCCCACGGAAGGAAATTCGAAGAAAAACTACTTTTGGGAACTGGTCATTTACTCCTTTTAAGAACAATGCTAAAAGCCACTCCAATGTGCTATCTCTCTATCTTTCCTAATCCCATTAATGTGGCCACAAAAATAGAGAAAGTTATGAGAAGATTTCCATAGAAGAACAAAGATAAGGAGAAAGTATCTCGATTGGCCAAATGGGAGAATGTGTGTGGGACATTCAGCAAGGGGGCTTGGGAATTGGCAACATTCACTTAAGAATACAACCCCTAAGGGGCAAATGGCTTTAGAGAATGAGGACAAACCTGGAGGCCCTATGGGCAAGAGTGGACAAAAGCATCCATGGATCTTGAGACAGTGGTAGAGAGCCACATGTCAGCAACAGGGCTACATTTCAATCCCCTTGGAAGGCCATTCATAAAATTTACCGAAGTATAACCCCCATGTAGGATGGAGAGTGGCAATGGCAAGAAGGTTGCTTCTTGGAAGGAAATCTGGCGTGGGACAAATTACTTCAAAGATCTATTCCCTAATCTTTACACGTTGTCAAAGAAGCATAACAACCCCATAGCAGAATTTTTTAGTGCATAACGACAGTGTCAAAGGCACTTCTTAGGCTTGGAACTTGCACCTTATTAGGAACATCAAAGAGAACAATGTGAAAGAAGTAACAAGGTTGCTTAGAATCCTGGACCAATTTCATCCCATAGAAGAAGAGGAAAGACCAGCATGAACTGTAGACCCAACATCTCTTCTCTACCAAATCCTTCTCGCTCAAGTTAGCCGCCAACAATCACCAACCCTCCTTCACAATGGCAGCCTTTATCTGGTCCACCAAAGTCTCTACCAAGGCCAAAATCCTAGTGTGGCTAATATGCCTTCTAAATTTTGCTAACAACTTGCGAAGAAAGCACCTTAACACTTATCTATGCCCTTCTTATTGCTACATGTGTAGGGAGGTTGTTCAAGATGTGATGCACCTTTTTGGATATTGTCGGACTACAGCAGAATTATGGCAAAAGAGGAAGGCAAGGATCGAAAGTATTCCCACCCCAGAGATAGAGGAGCATTTAATGATACCAGAGACTATTCGTCCCCCTATCAAGGACTATTATAAGAGAATTTTGTTTATTATCTGGCGAAAAATATGGAAGGAAAGAAATCAGGGACTCCACAAAAACAAGGCTAGACCAATAGAGGTTATATGTGAACAGCCCCAAATTTTATTTGCATTGCAGGTCTCCTGTAAAAAGTTGCCTAAGGGTTACTCTTTTGTGTAATGATTATATAACTAACACAATATCCGTAATTTGGCGGGTGTTCGTATCTAGACTTCTTGTCTGGCTTAGGCTTTCCATTATCATATAAATATATATTAGTTTCCTTTTAGGGGGAAAAAAACAAAAACAAAAACAAAAGACAATGTAATTGATTTTCTTTTAGTAATGTTGCAATTTTTTTTGCTTGTATTCTCTGGTACCAAGATTTTTAGCATTCCACGCAGGTAGAATTAGCAAAGTTATCAAGGTTGAAAGGCGAAATTAGGCGATAAGCCTCCGTAAGGCGAGGCTTGGGTAGTCCTTAAAATAAGTATTTAGAGGCCCCTAGAAAATTATTTATTTATTCATTAGTTCCTCAATCTATATATATATATATATATATATATATATATATATATATATAATAAATGATATATTACTGATTTTAATATAGAGTTTCGAAAAAAAATTTATTAATTTAGAGTTTCGAAAAAAATTTCAAGCCCTTCCTAAAAAATAAATTGCAACTACTTCCCTGGAGTGCGTAGGCCATCGCCTAAGTGCTCAGGGGACCTAGGCATCTAGGCGACTCCTTGACAGCAATAAGAATTAGTATGAAGAATGTTATCTTCAATTCACTTTACCTTAGTCACTTGATTCCATGCATTCCACACATTACCAGAGGATCATTTTCTATCGAGATGGTGTAAGTGAAGGTCAATTCAGTCGAGTCTTTCTATATGAGCTTGACGCAATTCATAAGGCTTGTGCTTCTATGGAAGAAGGTTATTTGCCCCCCATTACCTTTGTGGTGGCACAAAAAAGGTACCATACAAGTTTGTTTCCCACATACCATAATAATAAGAATTTGAAAAATAAGTTTTTGGTGTTCCAAGATATTCATTTCTTAGTGCTCAAGGAGATGTTTGGAGAATTTTGAATGAGAAAGAACCAACATGGGTAAATCACATGAGTTTTTAGTGGTCTATTCATTTCTTAGTCTTTCATTCATATTTCTTTGTTTTTTATTTTGGTTTTTTTCTTTGTATTTGATGATTCCATTGACAAGAAACAATTTTATTGGAACAATGAATAAGTCTTTTTTTAATGAAAATATTAGAACTGAAATTATCTTTCACTCTATCTCCCCTCCAAACTAGATCTGAAATTAGTCGATTATTACCCTTAACAGCTTCATCTTATTCTTAGATGTATAGAAAACCAAGCTAATGTGATAACACCTAAACGATGATAAAAAATAATAAGAAGAAATTCAAATACACTTACAATGGGAAGCGGCACACGGTTATTCAAAGACGAAGTTACGACTTCGTTTACTTGTGTTCTTCTTTTCCTCTTTAGAGCAAACTCTCCAGTTGGAGAATCTCCCTCTCCTTCCTTGGGTTCCCCATGTTCTGCAT
>JAJIYU010003349.1:0-27066 GCA_030144865.1 Tinospora cordifolia
TCTTTTCTTTTTTCTTTTTTTTTCTTAAATCCAGCCAGCCATCACAGGCAGCTAGATAGCTGTTGTATATATGTAGTAGCCATGTAGGTGGTGGTGTTGGCGTTCTAATCCAAACCAACTAACGAAGCTCTTAAATTGGTTTGAAAAAGGCTGTCATTATTACATTGCAATAGACCGAGCTGTCATCTCTTTTAATTCGATTAAGATTGACGTTTAAACAACTTCCGTTGCTTTCATGGATAGATGTGACCCCTCTATTATTATTAACTTCTTCATTGCTTAATTTTTTGTAATCTTGCATGCCCACAATTTAAGAATAACTAATAAAATAATAAAATAATGTAGAAAGGTCACAAAAGGTATCTACTAGTTAATCTTCTAGAATATTAACATTGGGCAGTATAGCATTCCGAAATGTGTAAGTTAAAGTTATTAAAGTGAACAGTTTAAGTTTTCTTTTTTTGTAAATAAGTAATTTTTTTTTCCTCTTTTAATAAAAGAGAGATTAGAATATTAATAATAAACCGATCATTCACATATTTATTTTTCCTCTTATATCCATCACTGCTCTGTTCATCTTTTTTGGTTCTTGCAAAAGTTTCCAACCTCTCGTAGACTTAATGCTAATTGTAAGAATTTAATCAAGAGATGATGAAAGAGAATATTTTTTCATTTCAAAAATAATAAAAGCAGAATACAACATTCCTATTTATAAGGTAAAGACAAACCTGATTAACAAATGAACATCTATTGTATACTAATAAAAACTCTAACCATCAGAAATAGAAACAGAGTACAAAAATAGAGTGTCGTGGTATAACAAAACAGAGCGTCGATATATCATCGGTAACACCTCAATATAATAATATCAGTATCGCCTAACCTATAATATGAAACAGAGTGTCCGAGATATACCATTTGTATCACCTTCACATAACATCGGTATAATCCTTAACACTAATATATATATATTTTAATGATGCCTTAGTAGCACTTTAAACGAAGAAAATTTCTATAAGGTTAGACCGAATATGCATGGTTTTAAAAACGTGAAGAGTAAAAACAATTTGCTAACTACATTTTTGGGTTCGGGACCTCAATTTGTGTCAGAACTTGGTTTTCCCTGCTGTCATTGTGTGAATTGCGGGGGCTTATACCTCTATTTTATCTCTGGTTGACCGTATCAGCATGATATAAAGGTCCAGCTAAGGACCAGCTAATCAAGCAGCCTCCTCCTTAGGTTACTGTAGTGCTCCTCAATATATATATATATATATATATATATAGATTTAGTTGTATGTTTGTGCTTGTACAAAAATGAATAACTTGGCAGGTAGTAAAAAAGAAAAGAGGGCCAAAAAAAAAAAAAGGCGTGGCTTTAATACGACGGTTACCCTCACTGTGAAAGGCAAAGTGATCTCCAAGGTGAAGAAAAAAAAAAGGAGCTCAACACCTTAAGCTTGTGAGATGTTGATTCGCATGAAGGAGGAGATGAGAAGTGGCATGAAACTCGTTGAGGTGTCAATACGAAATCTTTCATATAAATTTCATCTCCAGCAAGATTTTCTTTTTCCTCCATTTTTTGCGAAAAAAAAAAAAAAAATTGCAACTCACCTTAACTTCAAGACACCATTTCTGCATCTCGAAAGCTTAAAAACCTAAGAATTTCGTGGCAAATTAAAGAGGATAGTAAATTAAACCACAAAGCTAGAAATCATAAGTATAAAAAGCAACTAAAAGACAATCTCAAAAGGGGGAATTCTAGGAGAGGTGTGACCAAAATTTGAAGGTAAAACCCCCTTGATTTCAATGTGACCAAAATTTGAAGGTAAAACCCCCTTGATTTCAATCTTAAACTTGTTGTTTAAAGAATCCAACTGTAGGTAACATGCTAATTGTCATAGGTAACATATGGTAAAGGTATGGGTTCAAGTGTTTGAGTATGCCCAGTGATTTGATTACAGTCTATGCATGAGATGGAACGGAAATTAAACAATGATTAGGAGTTCAGAAGCTTCATTAGAAATGAATCATAATGGTTTGATTTCCACGTAGCACATGTAAGAACAAATTGTGAGTTATAATTTATTTTAGATGAAATTTGAAACATGAATAACTTGTTTGAGACCAAATTAAAAGGGTTACATAATGTAAGAAAAGAGACCTTTATTGGACTTGAACTCGTAAGCCCAAAGTCATGCAACTATAGTGTACGATAAAGTTGTTATTATCGACAATAGTGCCCATTGCCTAAAAACGTGACTGAAAAAGGTTGTTACCTTAGTCCAAAAATCATGAGAAAATTTTTGAGAGCAGTTTTAGGGGTGGTGAACCACTCTGCAAAATTTGGCTACAATTGGTGGAGTACCTATTCCCAGTAAATTAGACAAGTTTTTTTTATACGAAAAAGGGACTAGTAGGGGGAAAGGAAATTCAACGATAACTTGACCAAGATAGGGGCCAAACCACACTGAAAAATTTTGGAAATACTTGAAGGATGAATAATCACTCCTCAAAAATTTTGTTTAGTTGTAGTTAGGGTGTGTCTGCTGGAAATTCCACAAAATGACCCAAAGTAAGGTTATGTTATTGGACATTAACACCTATGCTCTTATTTCATGTTAACTTTGAAAATTTTGGAACTAATGGACCTAATCATGGCTAACTGGACCACTAAACTAGAGTTAACACACCTTGACCAACCAAGGGCTAATTAACCAAAAGGTTGTCTAAAAGACTAGTCCAAAGATGAACGGTAGAATGTGAATGCGAGCCAAACTGTGTAAAACCTCATCTACCTAACAAATTGATGCTAAACAGGAGGCCAAGGCCTCAAGAATCTAAATTCAAAGAAAAAGAACTTGCAATGACTATGAGCAGTAAATTTGATTTATTGGCTTAAGCATAGGTTTATGTTAATTGTATATATTGTACATTATATGCATACATTAGTTTGATATAGTATGAATTGCATGGTTTAATCAGTTGATTTGCTTTGAATTTTTTGAGGATTCGCCAGTTCACCTAGACTTTTGAGTGGCAGAGTCCAAATTTCTAAAGCTATGCTTAGATTTGTGAGTAGTTTGATGTTGTTTGCTTATTGTGTTGCTTTGGTAGCATTATTACGAACAATGGCTAATAAATATAATCCGGAATGAGATCTTTAGTTTTACCACTTGGGTTGTTAGAGTTTTGAGGTACCAACATTATAATTCATCTTCAATCTATGTGCCCTTACGTACTTTACTTATGTATTTGCTTTGTTTATTGTTATATTTGCATGCTATTTATTTGTTCATGTCTTCATATTGATTTTTGAAACATTTGCTATAGATGATAGATTATGTTGTTATTCACTTAGCCCCATAATTTTCTAGCTCACTATTCTTCTATTATTTTATGTCCTTTGGTATTAGATAAGAGCAAGGGCATGTTGATAGAGTAAGTTGTCACAAGTTGATTGCATAGTTTAATCAGTTGATTGCTTTGAGTTTTCAAGGATTCACCAATTCGCCTGGACTTGTGAGTGGCAAAGTCCAAATTTTTGAGGCTATGCCTTAATCTGTGAGTAGTTTGATGTTGTTTGCTTATTGTGTTGCTTCGGTAGCATTACTATGGGTAATAAATATAATGTGAAATGAGATCTTTGGTTTTGCCACTTGGCTTGTCAGAGTTTTGAGGTACTAACATTAGAATTCATTTTCAATCTATGTGCCCTTATATACCTTACAAAATTATGAATTTGCTCTATTTATTATTATATGCATCTTATTTATTTGTTCTTGTCTTCATATTGATTTTCAAAACAATTGCTATAGATGATAGATTATATTGTTGTTCACTCAGCTCCATAATTTTCTAGCTCACTATTCTTTTATTATTTTATGTCCTTTAGTTTTAGATAAGAGTAAGGGCGTGTTGACAGAGTAAGTTGTCACAAGTTTTGAGAGCTTAAGTTTGTCTGATTTCTTTTTGGTGTGTTTGTATAAAGGATAAAATCATAATAAACTTTTATTGTACTTAAACAGTATATAAATTTTGTTGTGATATAATTTTTTTAGGCAATGATGACAGTTGTTGACGATGAGGCTTAATAGCAGTCAGGGGAGTGATATCGTGTTGAGCTTTTCGGGTTGTTGCGTTAATCAAGTTATGGGAAGGGTTCTAACAATTGCATTCATAGTCTTTTGAGCAATACTTGAAAATCAAGATTGATATCGATATAAAAAAAGTATTGCTTTAAAGGAATTTGCACCAGAGTTACTGTAGGAGTTTTAGGATGATTGGAAAAATCTTTTATCTCAAGTAGGTAAAAAGATACTAATTATGCTTTGTTTCTTTTCTTGATACGGTTCATTTTTAATCCTTTTCCTCATTTTGACAAGAAAAAAAGTTGTATAAGCCTTAATAATAGAGAAGAATGTGTTGCAATTATTTATTGTCTGCTCTATTCTATTGCAAATCTAAACAACAATTTTTTGAAAATGTTTTAAACCTTTAATGCTTTAGCACACACCATGTAGGTCATTCTAATGTAATAAATTAAGGGAAAAGCACATTTCTATATAAAAAATAAGAATATTTATAAAAATACAGTCATTTCGTTTATATACAAAAATGAGAAACTTAATAGAAAAAAATATTAGAAAACATTTTTAAATCGAATTTTCATGAAAACATCAATCTCAACTTTTTTGGAAAAAATGACACGGTTAGCAATTAAAAGAGAATAATCACCAATTTGCAAGAAACATGAGATCCTTTGTAAAAGAAAAGAAATTTGATCATCAAAATAAGAAACAATAATCAAAAAGTTCAATTTGTCTATGATTTTTTTTCGTAACAAAAAAGAACGATTTTGCAATTCTTTTTTATTGTTTGTAAATTCTGTGTAGATCAATAAACAAATGCTGGTATACAACTAATCAACTATATATAGAGATTCATGAATTTATAGATTTGTGAATCAACAAACAATGCAACTAAAAGTTTTTTCATGCGGATTAAAAACATTGGTATACAGTGTGTATAACTTCTATGTATAGTTAGGATATTAACATTTGTAGATGAAATATGTTGCAAGATTTCATAAAATTGGTATAAAGAGTGTATAATATCTGTATACAATTAAAATATAAATATTGGTTAATGAGATATGTTGCAGAGTCTCAAAAACTGATACACAATGTCTAGACAGAGTGTATAACTTCTATATATAGTTAGGATATTAGCGTTGGTTGATGAGATATGGATTAAAAAAATTGGTATACAGTGTGTATAACTTTTGTACACAGTTATGATACTAGCATTTGTGGATGAAATATGTTGTAAGATTTCATAAAAAATGGTATAAAGAATGTATAACATCTGTATACAATTAGGATTTTAACATTGGTTAATGAGATATGTTGCAGAATCTCAAAAACTGGTATATAGTGTGTATACGGAGTGTGTAACTTCTGTATACAGTTAGGATATTAGCATTAGTTAATGAGATATGAATTAAAAACATTGGTGTGTAATGTGTATAACTTCTGTATATAGTTAGAATGTTAGCATTTGTGTATGAAATATGTTGTAGGATTTCATAAAACTAGTATAAATAGTGCATAACTTTTATATATAGTTAGAATATTAACATTGGTTAATGAGATATGTTGCAGGATGAGCAGAACAAACACATGCAAATCTACAAATGGCAGATGACAAACGGTTGGAAAATGGATGGATCACGAGCAGCAGGTAGGGCAATTAGCACAGATAGACAGTGAGCAATGATTAGGACAAAATAATGACGGGGAGTGGCAACGATGAGTAGTAGTGGCTTGGATGTGAGTAGTAACAGTCTAAATTGCAAGTGGAAAACCATTGACAATGCACCAAGAGCAGATCTATAACACTTGACAAGATGATAGTAGTAGTAGTGGGGATGTGCAATAGGAGAAGAAGGAAAGATCTGAATAGTGTGATTTATGGCTCTAAATTGGTAATTTTGATATTAGTTAACAATATATGATATAGGTGTAATGAAGTCAAATTGGCACATGCATTAATGTTATTAAGTTAAATAATTTGACATTTTCTATAATTTTCTCATAAATCAAAGGCGAAAGCCTTTCCAATTAGTAATGGAGGCCCGTTAAGGCTACATGGACTGAAGAGGCTTGAACCACCCCTCCTATCAAGGCCTAATTCAAGAATAATAAATGATTAAATTGCATGAATAATAATTATACAGTAATAAAATCCAATATTACAATGAATTTCATTTATTTCTTCTCAAATCCACCAACATTTCATTAATTTCTTCTCAAATCCTCCAATACAAATGACAAAATATTTGAAAAGGGAAGAAAGTGAAAAAGTGTCAAAATATTTGAAAGGGATTAAATAAGAATATTGCTTGGACGAGGGGGGTTTATTTAGCAGTAATACCTGCACCTACATCCCTTAATTAATTAACATAAGCATATCAAACCCTTCTATATTAGGGTTTTGGTTTGAAAAATTAATATTAAATAAAATGAAAAACATATAAAAAAAAAATTATATGAGGTGACTGGGTCCAGCATGTGAATTATTTCTATTACAACCAACGCATGTTAAAATTGAAATTACCTATCCAATTTATCTTTATCTGTATCTTCAACTATTAATGTGACCACCTTGACCTCTTCCCCCTTGTTTTCATGATCTTTTTCATCATCTGCTGCCAAGGTGATAGGACTCTTCTGCTCACCACTCTTCCCCCACAAAATAATGTAAAGGCTTCCGGCTAAAATGCTCCCACTAATAACACTGAAACAACAATAACATGCATAATCGTCAATTTTCCTTAATCCATTATTGGACTTTGATAAAGTTTATTTTACTGTATCTCTATAAATTTTTGTTAGAATGAATTTAACTACTTACGTTCCAAGCGAAACAGATTGACCCAAGAGAATTGATGAATAGATGATGGTGAAGAGCAAAGTCAGCGGAGTAAACAAAGCAATGAAAACAGGGCCTTTCTTTTCCATGAGCCATGCTTGTAAATAGAACACTGCACCGGTTGCCAAGGCTCCCTGCAGCCACATACTCATAAGTACTCACAATCAGTTTATATATATACGTATAGTTTATTATCATCTGTGTTAGAGAGAGACATATATAACACAAAATTAAAAAAATAATAATAACAAAAAAAAATTAAGTATTTCTCATCATATGATGTCATTACAGTGTAAATCACTGCCAGAAGTCCAACGTCCAAGTTTAATTTCCAATTCTGAAAGTTCCTCTCCATGATCATGGCGAACACGAACGACTGTAAGGCGCTAAAAATGCATTGAAGAGTTGCAAACAAAAGTTTGGCTGGGTAGCTCTCCAAGAACTTTGTCTGCAAGATCAAGAGTTCTATTGATTCAATGTACTTATTAAAATATATTAGAATTAAATATTGAGTAGTCTTCTCATTTAACTTAAAGGAGATTAATTTATTAATACATGACAGATATTTATATATATCCATACTGGTTAAAATTCAGATGCATGGGATATGAGCCCAATTGATTATTAGGTGTGCTGAGGTTGGACAACAACCAAAGTAATTGTCATTAAATATCAAGTTTTGTTTCGCAGTAATGTAAAGGGTGGAAAGAGAGTGAGCATATAAACTCTAAAGAGAGAAAGATTACAGGAGAAAATGAAATCTGAACTTGTACTTAAGCTTATACACTTTGCTTCATATGGAATGAGAAGTATGTAATTCATTTATAAAATTCTACTTGATAAATACATACATAGATCTGAATATACATGAACCACTAAGTTTATATATTTTACTACACTAGGTACACATAGACATATAGTCAATTAATTTTTAATACATGAACCTAGTCACATTTACAATAATAATTTCTAATGAGCCATATTACTATAAATATAAGTTTATTTATAGTTATAAATACATGAGACACTCAAATAAAATAGATAAGAATTAATTAAAATACTAGATTAGAGTTAGGGATTGAAAAGGCCACCCAACCTATGGTGGACAGATTGACGATTAACTAATCTTCACACCCAAGTGTGAAAATATTACTTCTATATATGTGAATTTAATGTCTAATGCTAGCTATGGCATTCCCTCTATACTTCGTCAGGTTAACAACCTCGTTACACTAGGCACAGCCCTTATGCAAGAAGGTTACCTCCGAAAATTTCGAAACTTATATTTTTTACAGATTAGTTAATATGCACAATTGAAATTTGAAAATTTATCAAAGATGACTATCACGGGTCTAAGAGGCACGAAAGTATATATTTTACCTGCAAAACGAGCCATAAACTCCAAAAGATGTGGGAAGCGAAAATGAAGAAGCAACCCATGATCCATGTCTTGCTGGAACCCACAGCTTGTCGTGGATCTCCTTGGGAACTCTCAGAGCCTAATAAGCGATGATGTACCAAAGGTTTTAACGAGGGGCCCTTATATAAAGCCAGAGTAAGTACACCAGCCATGCATAGTACAAGACCAACGAGCTTAGCCATCCCCCTTACTGTATTCAGCTTCATTGTTTCCATCCTGTTAAATTAACCAATGAGTTGCTTACTGATGTTATTTTCATCTTTCTTTTGAGAGTGCCATCACTGAATTTTAAATTTATATATAATTCAAAATTAATATTGCAATATTAAATTTATGGATAATGTCATACCCATTGCTATTTGTAATCATAATATTTACAATTATTAGAGATAAATTTAATATTTAACACTTATTCATGATTTAAAGCTTGTAAATGTCACAGCTTATATACAACAGCAATAATCAATTTAGTATATTCTTATTACCATATTATTACTTATAAACTAAAAGACATCAACTTTAATAATAATTGATGATAACAAGAAGAAGAATTATAAAAGTAACATTTATAAATGACGAAAATAATAGCATATGGTATGATAATTATAAATAATAATTATCATACCATAGCAAAGATTGAGTGAACAAAAGTATTTAATTAAGAAAAATAGTAAATTGACTATTACAATTATAATTTTTTTTTACGTAACTGTAGCGATAATTATCAATAACAAACAAATAAATATATGCAATTTATAAAAATTATTTTAACATTTTTCTAAAAGTAATTAGTAAATAGAAAATATGTCTCTGGCAATGACTTCGGCGTTGGACGCATACCGGAACATAAGCGCAAAGATGAATGTGAACACTGGAAGACTGTTGATACCGGCAGCCCCTATGGTCGCGGAAGTGTACGACAGCCCAATGGCGTTCAGATTGATGCACAAAGTACCACTGTTTTGGTTTTTGTACACAAGTGAATATAAACAAAAAAGAAAATCCCATAAAGCCATTAGATTTCAGGATTTGGAGATGAAAACTGAAATTTAATTCCATTATTAAATAAAATTACTTACCCTATAAGAGAAAGACCAAAGATCTTGCACAAGGACACAATGGACATCGGTGGTGCTCCCTTTCTGCATATATATATATATATTAATAATGGTATGATAAGTGAGGAGAAGAAGAACTAATCTTGCAATTTTACATAGAAAAATGTTAAAATAATTATTATATTGTAATTATTTATGTAAGAGTAGGCCATATCACAATATAAACATTGATCATTCTTATAATAGTTGTGAGTTTGGTAGTTACATAAGAAAAATAACTTGAGCATTTCTGTTAATATTTTCATTTAATTTCCGATACTTACATCGCTTATATTCTTACATATTTTAGAGATGTGCATATATTTAGAATATTATAAGTATTTCACACTAAATTAAATTAAATTCTGTTTTTTTTAATGTTATTGTTCATTTAACTTGTTGTATAATTACTTCTTTAAACATTACTTTTATTAAAATGCTATTCATTTTCAGAATTTTTTTCTTTACACCTATGTCTTTGCTTTCCTTTGTTAACTTTAGTTTGAAATACAAGCTTGAAATTTTATAACCTTACTATCACATTAAAAGAAATGTATTTACTTTTTTTTTTTTTAAATCTTATTATTGTATGTAATTATTTCTTTCACACTGTTATGAGAAATACTTTTTCTTTATAATTAATCTAACTATTATATTAAAATATTTAGGTTAAATAACTAAATAAACAATTAGTTAAAATCAAAGACTGAAATTTTGAAGTTTTTAATTTTTATTTGAATAATTTTAAAGTTTTCAAATGAAGTTCAACTATATAAAAAAAAAATTACATTACAATATTAAGATAAAATCAAAAATAATATAAACCACTAAAGATAAAAAAAAATGTACAAATTATAAGTAGGAATGTTAGATATGGGCATATTTAAAACTGAAAATACTTAAAAGCTTTTTTTAAAAAAATTATATGAAATAATTAGAAGAAAGTGTATATATAATAAAGTGTATTTCTTAATTTAATTACCTTCCAAATATGAGGGCGAAAGGGAGGAGAGCGAGGCTGCCGACTAGCTGTCTATAGAAAACGAAAACGAAGCTGCTCATGCCATTGTTGAGCGCAGATTTGGAGACGAGGAACATTCCTGAATAAATCAGTTGTATTAGAGGAGCCACCAAGTGTGACTTCTTGATACCCATTGCGCTAAACGCACTACCAAAATCATGAAATCACCCCAAATATGAAGTTGGATGCTTCTGCTCTTCTGACCAACGCCAATCATCTATTATATATATACACACACACATGCACTACATAATTAAAAGTTTGGTTTAGGTGTAAAAACTCTCCACCTAAAAAGTTACCTATTTTCCACGTCAGCAAAGGGAGAAATTTTTTTTAAAAAGCAAATACTATTTTTGACTATATATTTAATTACGTCATCGCGTTGGCTTGGGGGGTGACTTTAGTTTAAGTACGTATTTTTCGGCTCATTTTTGTATTTTGTAAATTAGTGTGGTCAGTCGATCGAGTCATATACACTACCGAACGAGCACGAGTGTTGCACATGACCGCTAGTTAAACGGGTAATAAAGTAGTAAATGAAAGTTTAAGAAATTATAGTACAACAGTTGAAGGGTAATTTAAAAAGTGTTTTAGATGTGGGAAAATTGGAAAACATAACACGAGAGATGTTGGTGGGTTGGAAAAGTAACATGCTTCTGAGCATTATTTGTCAATTTAGGAATAAAGTTAGAGTTTAAATGACAAGATTAGCCTTGTTAATTAACCACGGTTGAACTTGAAGTTAATATATTAATGCAATACAATTGTGGGTAATCTTAGTAATTTTGGAAAAAAAATTATTAAACTATTATTAAAAAAGTTTTATTTTAGAAAAAAAAAATTATATAAAAAAAATAATAGAATTACACTGTTGTATCATAAAAAGGTAATTTAAGAAAAAAAAAATTTTTTTTCAACGATTCCTGAGATATACGGTACTGTAGTGAACATTAATGCTTATTTTGAATTATTTAACATTAATTGGTCAACTATAATCTTCTGGTATAAATAATTTTTTACGCTTCTTTTTGTTAGTAAATCTATATTAAAATTTCTTTGTCATCCCTGTCCGGAAAATACCAGTGTGGCTAAATAAATTCTGCAATTTTGCTCAATAACTTCAGTTCCATTTTGTTAAAATTTTCAAACCACCATTATTTCCTTGTTCTTTTTTCTTCTTTTATTAAAAATTAAAGAAAATAAGACACTTTAGCTTGCAATTTACAACTTGCTATCTTCTATTAAAAAAAAAAAAGAAAAAGAAAAAGAAGAAGACAGATAAAAGTTTAAAAAGTGCACAACTGCATTCTAAAATAGAGTTGAGAAATGCAAATAAATGAGATTGTATATATATAGTAAATAAATGAGTTATTTAACTAGTGAATTTAATGTTTATTTTGAAATAATTAAAATTGGTTAATTAAAGATAGGGTGTATATATATAGTAAATAAATGAGTATTATACATCTAAAAGTATGTGTAGCAGTGACAATATGAAGCTTGCAATTAGATTAATATTCTTTTATTGTAATTTTAAAACATATTTTATGTATGATATTTTCTCCACGCTACTTGTTAGTAATTACTTATAAATGTTTTGGAGATGTGTATAAATTGTAAGATATCCTAATTATGAATGTAGTTATAAAATATTCAAAAGATATTAGTGATTTCATTAAAAGAAAAAAAAAGAGCTTAAATATATTATAATTCAATTTATTAGTTCTTAAACTTGAGTTAGATACTAAATAATTTTTTTTTTCATTTTCCCATAAAATGTTTAGTTTTTATTTAATAAAAATGACTAAAACTATTAGGAAATACCAGTTTATATACATGAGTGTTGCACATCGACACGACTTTCTTACACATGATGAGAAATGAATGTAAATTAGGAGATCGAAATAAACATTTTTATATCAATTCTTTTTACATATAAGTGAAATAGATAAATTCAGTTCTATAAATGCAAAAAACTGAACTTTTTAAAGTTATACAAGGTGTTAGAAATTAACATTTTATCTAATTTTAAGTTTCTAAAATAAATTTGAAGTTATTAAAATACTCTTTAAATCCTAACATGCAATATTTAAAAATAAATATTTAAGCTAAAATAGGCTCTACCCTAAAAAGTGATAAAATATTTGTATTACATAATATAGGTATAGATATTCATCAATGACAGTAATTTGAAATAGATCTTTAAATTTAAAGTCATTAAATAAATTAATGTTGCATATATATCTTAAAATATGTAATCAAATATTGTATATATCATTACATATTTTGTAGTTAAATAAAAAAAATACAACTATAAAAATTAAACGATTAATACCTTTCAATAAATCTATTTTGTGAGAAACGTGAATTGTTCATACAAGTTGCATAAGTCAATATCGAAAGCTAACAATAAATATTTGCAATGAACGGAGGATATATAGTTCAAAAGAAGCCTTAAATATCACAAGTTAAATAACCAAACTAGTAGCATTAGTTATAAATGCTGGTCGGTTCACAAAAGTTTGGCGTGAATGATGCCAGAGGGCCTCCCTAAATATAATTTCTTTGATTTTTTCTTTTTTTTTTTTTCATTTTCTTTCCTTTATTCAGCTTCTGCCTATCTATAGCTATTCCCTCCTCCACACAAAATAATACGTACAAATCATATACCACTCATTCGACATAGCAAACAAGAAATTTTCATATTAGATCATACACCAATATACACCTGATGATGATGATTGAATACATATTTTCTCTTTACATATATAGTTTCCTTCTAAGTCTTCTTACATCTTCATAATTTTTCTTTTCTTACGCACCTAACACTCTTTCCACAAGTAAATGTGAGATTATTCTTCCCATAATTAGTTTTAGCAGTGTCATGTCAACGTTACACCAAAAGAAAACAAACGTTAAAAAATATGGTTTGTTGCTTCAAGCAAATGAATAAGGAGTTTTTAGAGATTACACGGGTCACTTCTTTTCTCTAAAGTAGAGGTCCTATATATGATGCAAGAAATAAAAAAAAGAGAGAGTGAATTTTAATTTTGTTAGCTCTAATTATAATAACTGTGAGTATTATATCTTGTTGTGAAATAAATTAAAAACTAAGTAAAAAGAAGAATAAAGAGAAAAAAGTGAAGGCAAAAGAACCAGAATGAAGAAATATATTCTCATTCAACTTGATGCTTAGCTACAAAAGCTGCACCCCTTTTGTATATTTCCTCGGTAGTAATGAGAAGCAAAGCAAGAGTTATGTGTTGCAAGATTACATTAAACATGAATTAGAGGTCGCATGACTTTGAATCAAAATAAATTAAAGATGATAGAAATTGAATAGGTATTCATCATATATTTACAACACTCCCTTTAGATAATACCCGGAAAGAATATACTTTGTTAAAACCTTTACCAGAAAATCTAATAGAAAAAAAATCTAGTGAAAATAAAGAGTACATTATTCTCGCCATCCTTGATATAGAGTCTAATGTTGTTATAACTGTTTTATTAAAAACCTTATTAGGAAAATCTCATGAGAAAAAATCATAGTAAAGGGAAAAATAGTACAATGTACTGATCAATAACTCCTTTTGAATCTCTCCTACATATTGATATGAGTAACATTTTTTCTATCATTTTGCTTGAGATATTCTTAAGTTGATGCAATCTAACGCTATATGCAAGCTTCTCAAATATTGTTGTGGTTGGCAAGAATTTAGTAACTAAATCAATAAGATTCTCATTTGATTGTATTTGTTGGATATAAATTTTACCATCCTTTCAAAGCCGGTGTGTAGAAAATTTTTTTGGTGAAATATGCTTTATTTAATCCCCTTTGATATACCCTTTACTTAATTATATGATAAATTCCGCATTATACTCAATAATATGGGTAGATATTTTTTTAATTGAAGACAATTCATATGATTCTTGACTATGCTAAATCATGATTCTCAACCATATTTATTCAGACATGCTTCATGAATCCCAAGTATTTCTAAATAATTGAAAGAAGTAGCAATCAGTTTGTTTTACTTACTTTCAAGACATATCAATATCAATATAAGTTAATACATACCCTATTTGAGAATGGGCCCTGCGAGGATTAGATAAATATCTAACCTCAGCATATCCTTCTAAATTTGATTTTGTTCCTTTTAAATAGAATGAACCCATGTCACTTGTCCCACGAGGATATCAAAAAATGTGCTTAACATCATTGTAATGTCTTCGAGTTAGAAAAGAACTATATGTTGTAAGTAAATTAACAAAAAATGTAATATCTAGTCTTACACAATTTTTAAGATACATGACTGATTGCATTTAGATGTGATACCTCTAGACTAGGTAACTCTTCATCATTTTCATAAGGTCGAAATGAATCCTTATCCAATTCAAGTGATATGTGGACCATTAGGAAACTCATGGATATGTCTTGTCAATATAAAATCTTTGAAAGTTTTTCTCTACATAATTTGATTAATGGACAAAAATACTTGAAAAATGTTCAATTTGTAATCTAAGACAATAGTTTGTTTTTCTAAGATTTTTCATTTTGAATTCATTTTTTAGTATTAAGATGTTTTTATAATGTCGTCATGATTTCTCATAGTATGTAAATCATTGACATATACAGTGAAAATTGCAAAACTTGAAGATAAATTTTTAATAAAAACATATGGACAAAGCCGACTATTCATATATCCTTTTTTGAGTAAATGATTATTGAGGCGTTTATGGCACATTCCATCAAATTGTTTTAATGCATACAAAGACTTTTGTAGCTTTAAGGAATACATGCTATAAGCTGTTAATTTTATTCCATTAGACATTTTAAATTCTTTAGAGATTTTCACATATATATTTTACTGTTTAAGGATTCGTATAAATATGTTGTAACAACATCCATAAGATGCATATCAACTCCTAAGACTACAATGTTTATCAAAAAGTGAAATGTAATTGCATTTATGACAGAAGAATAAGTTTTTTCGTAATCAATACTAGGTTTTTGCGAGAAATCTTAAGCTACAAGTCTTTTCCTATTTCTTGTAATCTTATTTTTCACATTTCTCTTTTACACAAATACCTATTAATATCCAACAAGCTTTAGGCCATTCAACATTTGGACTACAGGTCCAAAAACTTTTTGTTTATTCAATGAGCTTAGCTTTGTTTGAATAACCTCTTTTCACTTTTGTTAATCATGTCTTCGTCTACATTTATCCTTGTTTGTGGTTCAAGATCATTATATTAACAAATATCAAAGGATACTTTAAAAGCAACTATATCATCTAAAACAATACTATTTCAATCCCAAATTTTTTTTCAGTATTTAAATAATTTATCAATATCTTATTATTTTTAATTATTTCATCCTTGTTATAAGGACAATTTTCCTCATTTAATTCAAATACTTTTTTCAGTACTTAAATAATTCTTCTGTCTTTTCAAGAGTATTTTGTTTTTCATTTATTTTTACCCCTGCATTTCTTTTTCGAGGAACTGTATTCTTTAAACCAACTAGTCTTCCACACTTCATGTGTTTTGTTGGCTAGTATGCATGTAAGCTCGTTTCTCAAACAATGAACAACATAATAATAATTCCACATGTATAGACGTATACATATTCTTTTTCATGCATTCATATATCACAATTGAGAATGCATTACAACTATGTTTCCATAAATAATCTCATGGATGCACCAGTCCACTTCCCATAAAACATATGAATGAATAAATAATAAAAAAGCTTATTGATTTAAAATAAATGACACCTCAATAAGACATTCTAGTGCAAATTCAAAATCCACATAAGTAATGACTAATGTTTGGTCCAATGGACAAATCCCAACTAGTAAATAAAATGAACACATGAACTAATTTGGTAGGTAACATACCTAACTAAATTCTTATTCCTTCAATGACCTCAACAGTGAAGCAAACTACTACTATTGAATGACTTAACAATATTCGTTAGCACAAACATTTTCAATGGTTGAAAAATAAAAAGGAGGACGTGCTCAAGAGCCTAGTGGATCATACACAATACATCTCGAGCGTTATTTAAGTCAAAATATAGGACATGAACACACTTATCAAACATTAGACAATTCAAACAGTTCAATTATTTTTTCAGTTGACGTTCTAATCAAAAGGATTAACCTCGGTATTCTTTTCTCATAACCAAATCTGTCAATAAGTAGCAACAACCGCTAGATCACAAGGAGTATGAGGACACACCCATCATCTAATATCCAGGAACTAAGGACACACCCACTATTTCATTCATACAATAGTGCTTATTCTAAATCTTGATAACACCCACATTAATAAAACCTCAATTACTGCACCGACATGTAATTCATTTCTTGATTAAAGTGATCTTAAAGTGTTATATAACATTAGATTGCTAGTAGGCTCAATAAATCATAATTCAAGAGCATGATTATGTGAAATTGTAACATCCCAATTCCCATATTCTTTCAATTTTTAGACATAACCATTGTTTTGGCAGTGGACTTAACCATACATATGGATTAGACCGGTATTACTTTACAAGTGACTCAAACTTGACATTCTATTTCAATTATCTTATGCCTTAATGTAATTCAAGAGTACTTAACTCAATTTTAGGAATCAAATCAAATAAGGCAATAATACAAGAGATAAAAGAAATTCATAAACTTTATTAATTTAAATAAAGTGGAGTACATAACTCAATCTTAAAATAAAACTATTATAACAAAATATTCAAAACTTGGGTTATATGCCCTTACATTCAAATATATAAACTTTCTAAAAATAGATAAATTATCACAATTCGCAACGTCTTCATGCATGTTTAATTTCCTGAAAATAAGAGAAGAAGGGTATGCACATAGCCCAGTAGATTTTTTTTAAATAACTAATTTCCTAATTTAGACTAAACACACATTCATAATTCATATACTTACATACATTAGGCGTTTGAAACAATATTTTATGTATAGTTGTGATTTAGACCAAAAGGGTTTTTAAGACCTTTAATGTTTTTAACAAAATACCTTCTTAGAGTGAAAAAGACATTTCTTAGCCAATTTCATTGGACTTTTGCCCTTAGGGCCTCTTATCCACCAACTAAGTATTTTGGTCGTTACACTACGTGAACTAATCACATGAAAAAAAAAATCCATAATGACCCACATGTTTATTATGATGGTACATGATTATTGATCGTCAACATCTTATAATTAATCTCATATTCAAGAATCATAGAATAAGAGAAATAAATTTCAGAATATAAATAATTTAAAAATCAAAGCATGAATCATCCAAAAACATGCATCATCCAAAAACAGGCATCATACATTGAAATAAACCTAAATATGGTACTAAACATGGCATGGATTAATGAATGCTTAAATCATGCTCATCTACAAAACTAAGATTGAAATCACAATTAAATTTCTGGAATTGAAACATGAATGATTTTTGAAAACTAAACATACAATGAACATGATATTAATCTAAAGAAGAAAAGAGGAAGTTTTAGAAGTCACTTTCACCTTAATTACAAGTTTGATAGAAATCTGGTAGAAGATCCTTTCTTTAACACTTCTAGCACTTCAAGACTACTCAAGAACACTCAATCAAACACTTAAACACTCAAGAATACCTCAAAATCACTCAAGAACACAAAGGTTGCTAGGAAGAAATCTAGAACAAGCTAGGAGGGAAGTGTCAACTCTTTGTTTTGGGATAAAAAATAAGAGTGCACAAGTGGGGTTTATATAAATTTTCAATAGCACAAGGGGGGCCACGATTTGACATCTTTAATTAGGGTTTCCCCCCATATGATGGCTAGGGTTGTTGCTCATAACACATACATAGAGGACAGCTAGGGTTTTGTTAAGGATATGATGGTAATCTCTTCACCTGGCACCAAGATTGGAACATTTTGGGTTTTGCAAACTTTTTTATTCTTGATTTTTGGTTTCTTCTTTGTGTGTGTGACGTCTAGGGTTTCATGGTTCACCATTTAGACACTTCTAAATCAGGGTTGCTCACATGTGTGCATACACACACAGAGAGACTAATTTTGCATAATAAGGCATGGTGCACATGATCAAAGTGTGGTGTACATGAGATCATTCTTCACTGTTTCTTATAGGCGTGGTATACTTGATCATCTGCATGGCACATGAGATCATTCTACGTGATTTCAAATAAGGGAAATGTCCTATTGAGGTTGGGTAGGGTGAGGGTGTACATGATCCACCCATGTGGCTTGCATATGTTTAGAGGTGGCCATGAATTTATGGGTCTACATGAATTTAATAAAAATTTATATCTCATTATTTACCAAAAATTAAAGACTTTATTATATATTTTTGTGTTCATAATAAATTAATGTACATTTCCAAACTATCATTTAGCTAGGGTGAGCCTCATTTGATTTATGTTCCTGATTTAGACTACACTGAAGGGTATTAAGCAAATGAAACCCAATTTTGGCCAATTGAGCTGATTTTTGATATGTTGTCTAGTTGATTCGTTCATGACATCTCGTGTCATTTCAGGTCGTTCTGAGGTCAAAAGATACACTAAATGGGGTTTGGACTTACTAAATTTATTCCTGAACTAGACCTATTTTTATTTCTCACTTAAATTCAATCAAATGCAATTGAATTATTTTATTTTATTCACTACTAGATTACAAGGTATTATAGAAATACAATGAAAGTATGTAATCATCATACCTAAGTCGCATAAATCATGTTATTCAATATACAATTTTTTGTGAGATTCATATTTTCTCCCATCTATAGTTACATTAAAAATGCTTTACTTATGTCATATTGACATTTCAATAAATTTATGGATTGATAATCAATTGCTAATTGATTGATGACAAATAATCAATGCTTATTCATGAGTTAATCTGTAATCAATCAGTATGACCGCAAGTAAAATGGTACAATATAATACTCTGAAAATTTTATAAAAATTTTGGTAAATTTAAATTAAAAATAATTTGAGCCCAATAGACCTTGGAAAACTCATAAAAATATGGTTTAAGAGATGTTTAATCAATGTACAAAAGAATCAGCAAACCGGAGCGAAGCATAGAATTTCGCATTGCAACTGTTTACTGCAGTAACTCGATTGAAACCTAGAAAAAAAATCAAAATTACAACGTTGTAGTTGCCGTGGTCATTTGTGTGATTGCCATGGTAATTTGACTAGAACGTAGAAAAATAGGATTCTGGTTATCACGCTAATCCTTCGAGTTACTGCAGTAATACATGAATTATATAAGTATGAATAGTGAGCCAAAAAACCCTAATTGTCAATTGTAACCCTACAGTCACACACCAACTGCTAAGAATTGATACTAGTCACCAATAATCGAATTTTCTTCCCTTTTCTACCATTCTAGATTGAGTTATGTTCATTCAAACCCCTCTTTACTGGTTTTTGAGCTTAGATCCATGAAGAACAGGTTCCACCAAGAAGAAGATTTGTGGAGATGTTATTCTAAACGTCATGTACTCAGGTAAAATCACAAAACCCACTTACAATCTTGAGTTCTTATCATTGAAATCATTTTTCTAAGTGTAAACACATTTTTTCTTTGAAGCTTAGGTGATTTTAGGGTTGCAAAACCTTGTTTTGGTGAGAAATGAAGAGGAAACGTGAAGAACCATAAGGCTTAAAGACTTCTTTTAGTTTGATGTGTGTTTTAAGCTTAATGTGCATGTATTTGAGTATTAAACACATTGGAAAAGCACGAGTGAGGCAATGCACACGAAAGCATTAAATAAACGAACCCACTAGTTACCGCTGTAACTGACCACTGACCGCAGTAATTAGAGGAAAAAATGGTGGAATGTATACACCTTAGGATATCAATGTTAGCGAACCACTACATTATGATTTAAAAGACCTTGAGAATGTTTCAAAGTTATATAATGTGGTTTTAAATTTCGTAGATTGAAAGACAAGGCTAATACAGTGCGAAACAAAGGCCTAAGGGAATGAGATATAAATTTGAAAGTGATTACCTTACTCTATAGTATTATTCGAATTTTTATGTGAAATATGTGATGGTTACATTATTTGAATGCCTAAAAGCATGTTAGGATGTTGATTAAATGATTTGTGAATGACAAGAATATATGAATGCTAGAATAACATAAGTTATATGTTCATGTTCGGTGGTTACATCCTTTTATGCCTCTATGAAATGATTGTTGCCTTATTTAAGTCTTAGGAAATGATTAGCATGATTACATTATTGTACAATGATGCTTTATACATAATGAAATGTTTGTTATACACGAGCAAAGATAAATTTAGAGTTGAACCACATACCATTGCAGTGATCAATGGGGAATCACTATGAGTGTTCTCGCCATAAGGACTGATGGGTTTGCCCCTGGTTCCCGATGCTAGAACTATGGGTGTGACCCTAGTTCTTTTATGATGGAGCGATGGGTGTGACCCTAGTTCCTTGATTGGGTGATGGGTGTGCCCCTATCCCATTGGAACATAACATATAGTGCATTTTCCTTGACTTTTTCGACGTGACGATGATGAGATAACTAAATGTTTGAAATGCATAATGAATGATAAGTATTTACATGTTTAGTGTTTGATATAAATAATGCCATTAATATATTGTGTATAACTCACTAGGCTCTTGAGCTCACCCAACATCTTTATTTTAGGTAACCCTTGAGGCGATTCATATTGATAGTACTACAAAGTACTATATGAGCTACAAACCTCGCTGTTGAGGTTGTTATTAGAGTTCTTTTGTTGGGTAGTTAGTTTAGACTAGGTGTATGGCCCTCCAGACTGGTTTTGAGTTATTAATTTTCTTTATGGTTTAGACTTCGACCACCGATGCCATGTTCAGAAAGAAACTTGTCCATGTTTATTTAAATTCAAATGTAGAAGTTAATTATTTAACTATTGATGATAGTTGCATGCTTTTCAGGTGCAACTCCTTGATAAGTCCAAGAGTTTGATTATTTATGTATATGAGTTATGATATGTCCAGATGATGTTTAATAAGAATTGAAATGTGAGCCAAGTAACGTCCCGATTTTTAGCGGATGATATATGTGCTAACAATTAATGGCGTATCTTTTCATGCATGACAAACGTGACAAAAACGACGGACCGAGTCAAGTTTGCTTAGTTACCGTTAAGCCTTGCTAACCACAATAACAAGCCACAACATAGTTATTTAAGCATTCATTCTGTAAAGTAAGAAAGTAAACATAGCATTTCAATTAAGTCTATAAGCAAATACCATGGAAGTTTGCTCCTAATACAGTTCACCATTAGACATAGACATACAAGATACCCACCTCTAAATACAACCAAAAAGTAAAGGATCACTAACGGAACTAGGCTACCACCATGCTTTCCCTGCGTCAACCGCTGAGGAACCTGAAATGTTAGTAGAGTAGTGAACCTAATTTACAACGTGGCTCAATGAGTAATAAAATTAGCATATTACCTATAACTGACATTCTAAAAATAATTAATGTATGCATGAACAGTAATGGTAAAACAATGTTTTATAACAAGCCATGTAGTGAAACATTTGTTAACAATGCAACAGTTTAAGAAGAACAATTTGAATACATGCTAGTTGAAAACTGCATCTAAGCTAGGGTTCAAATCATCAAATCCAACCCTATGGTCATCGCTCAAGTGGGTCATGAGTCAGGCGTACCAGCCACTCATGCAGGTCATTAGCTAGGCGTATTCATCAAATACCGTAACTTTGCGTTCAGTCTTCAAGTGTCGTCACTCGAGAAGGTCCTAAGCTAGGCGCACTGATCATATGTCATAATTGCGACGCTCTAATCTCAAGTTTAAATCTAATCACATTGTGTATCCTAACCTCGTGCTCGGACCTCGAGCTTATGATCTCACTATTGGTGTACATCTATATATACTTCAAACTAATTGATGTAACTCAAATCACATAAAACCATTTAACTAATGTCATTTCACACACATTTTATGCAAGGAATACAAGTCAAAGTAACACCCGAATTAAACTACTCACATCGGGTCCTGCACACCAATTTCCTATTGACACTAGGCCCATTCCCACAGTATATACTCAAATCTGTGTCATTTAAACTTAATTTTAATTCCTTTGTGAAACGAAGCTCAATTCTAGTTCAACTGTTCCTAACCAGTCTCAGTCAACCCAAATTTGACTCGGTCAAATTTGGTCAATTAGTCAAACTTGGTCAACTTAGTTAAAATTGGTCAATTTAGGTCAAACAAGGTCAAATTTATGTCAATTTGGTCAAAATTCTCAATTTCAATACTTAGCCAAATTTTAAGCTTTTGTTCTATCTGCACAACAAATTTGTTTATTTTTCTTCGATTAATCCATGTGTCAGATTTATGTAAAACTTTCGAGCTTGATTTAAACCTTCTAAATATTCACCGAAATTTTATATTTTGATTTTTGGACTTCATTTGATAGAGTTTTTAAGTAGAATAACATGAGCTTTCATTTCCTAATTTTTATGTGATAGACAGTCATTGGTCGCATAATTTGAGCTACTTACCCAACTCAGATTTGGACGAAACTTGGTAAACTTGCGATACCCAGTGAGGTCATCTCAAAATACTGAGAGTTGGTCGCTGAATTGATTTCCCAAATTTTCTGCCAAGTCACAAAAAAAATTTTGGGTTCATGTTTTCCATTATTTTTCAAGTGTCTATTTCTCTTATTAAACTTCTAATCTAAAGGCCATTTCTTGCATCTATTATAAGCATTAAGATCATATAACATCAAATCTCATTAAGAACTATCCGAATCCGTAAGCAAGGTTGTCTAAAATCTTACTCAAATACATTATCAAATACTTAGTATGCATTTACAAACTCTAAAATTTTTCAAATACTAGAAACTGTATGTAACGAAGCAACTTTGCATGCATTGAAAATTACGAATATCGAGGCTTGTGGCATAGGATTTATACCTACTTATAGCTTCAAGTGTGAGGTTTAACCACACCAAATTTTGGCCAAATCGGACATTCCTAACACCCTCAACCGTTGTGCCGAATTTGCCCTAAGAACACATTTTGCTGTCATAGTTAGTAATCAACTCACTTTGGCACCTTATAAAACATATTCAAGAGCTCAGTTTTTGGTTTTCAATAAATGGAACTTGAAGAACACATGACAAGGATTAAAATGAGTGATTTTACCTAAAAAATCGACCTCAGATAAGTAGGTATATGTCCCTCCGAAAATTTGATCAACACAGGTTCTCTGCTTCTAGTTTCCAACTATGTCAAACAACTCCCCTTCGTGGTCATTTTTGTTTTAAACAGTTAGGGTTTTGGACCAGAGGTTTGCACAGTATTAGAAAGGGTAATGAGAGCTTTCCAATGACTATAATATCATGCAAATTGGACTTGGAATGAAGGAGATATGGGGTCTTGAAGTTGGGATATTATAATTAATTTTTTGCAAAAAAAATTGGTTTTGCGTATTTTATTGCGGTGGGGGGCTGGCAAGCTGCCCCGCTAGCTAGAGTCTCAAGGTCCGGTTAGCGACGACGTCAAAGGTCAAACCACTAATCAAAACTAGGGGCAAAATCTGATTTTTTTTTTTTAGGTTTTCTGGGCAAAAGGAGGGGAGAAAGAAGAGGAAGAGGGGGAAAGGGATAAGAAGGCTAAGTGCATGGGCTAACCCATGCATCCAACCTGGCCCACATGAGCCTGGGCAATCTAGGCCCATGCGCTTGGGCTGCTCAGCTACATTTTTTTTTTCCTTTTTTATTCTTCATTTATTCTTCTTTTTTTTTCTCATTTATTTATTTTTTTGTCATGTTGTATATGTATATATACATTTGATTATTTATTCACTCACTCACTTATTTTATTATCATCATCATTCTTATTTATTTAATTTCATTTTTCTAAAAATCACATATTTAACCCAAAAATTAATAATTTTGTCTCAAAAAATCAAATAATTACCTAAAAATTCATTTTTTCTTTCTAAAATCTATATATTTAACCCAAAAATTATATTTTCTTTCAAAAATCACATTTCTTCAATAATTAACTTATTCTTTTCTTGAAAATCATATTTCTCAATAAATCTAATTTTTGTCAATTAAATGGGTAAAATTAGAGAAAATTAAAAAAATTCATATATTTTCATTAAAAATTCAAAAAAATACTTGGGAATGCATATCTCGAACCCATTAACTTGTTGTTCAAAAATATGGATCGTTACAATTTTCATCACAATCCTCATTAGATTTATTAGCTTCTTCCCACAATCTTTCTCAACCACAATTGACTACTAATTTTCTTTAATCAGTCTTCTAATTCTGTACATAATTCCCCTCCTATTTTACTTGTCTCTTTACTTTGTCATTCTATGCAAACTCGTTCCAAAAGTGGCATTTTCAAACCAAAATTGTTCAATGCCATTTCTTCACCTAGTATTGATCTTGAAGCTACTTCAGTAAAGGAGGCTATTACAAGCTCAAAGTGGTCTTTAGCTATGCAAGAAGAGTATAATGCCTTGATTCAAACTAAAACTTGGTCATTAGTTCCTAAGAGTGATAACATGAATATTATTGGGTGTAGATGGGTTTTTTAAACCAAATTCAATTCAGATGGTACAATAGTCGAGATAAGGCTAGATTGGTAGCAAGGGGTTCCATCAAACTCTTGGAATAGACTATTTTGATACATACGGTCCTGAGTTAAGGCCTCCATTATGAGAGTTATTTTCTCTCTTGCTGTGCCACAAGGTTGGGACATTCAATAAATTGATATCAACAATGCTTTCCTCAATGATCTTGAGGAAGAGGTGTACATGCATCAGCCTGAAGGTTTTATAAGAAAGTCAAATCTATCAATGGTGTGTCGACTTCATAAGGCATTGTATGGTTTGAAACAGGCGTCTTGTGCTTGGTACAACAAGCAAAAATTTGCTTTGCTCAGCTGGGATTTTGTGAATTTGAAATCTAATGTATCTCTATTTATTAGAAAATCTACTAGTTCATATACTCTAATTCTCATCTATATAGATGATATTCTCATAACTGGCAACAACTCATTAGAAGTGTAGAAGGTTACTGCACAACTTGATGCTACATTTGCTCTCAAAACTTTGGGATATATATGTTAATTAATTTTTGGGTTTTGAAGCTTATAGGACTCCTACTGGTTTGCATCTGACCCAATCTAAGTATATCTTTGATATTCTAATCAAGATTAATATGAAGGACAACAAACAATGTGTCACACCTATTAGTTGTGATACTAAGATGTCTATTGAAGGAGAACGATTTAGTGATCCATCTCTATATAGAAGTGTGATTGGTATACTTCAATACCTCACCAAGAAATTTTTGGCTGGTAATTATTTTAAAAAAGACTAACAATTCTGCAACAAAACTGCTCATTCCCCAAGACTTGACATTTGTTTCATTGTAAACAAGTTGAGTTAGTTTCTTTCCTCCCCAACTGTGGATCACTAGACAACATGTAAACGAGTATTGAGATACTTGAAGAGTACAAGAACTTGCGGCCTGTTCTTTCAACCTTCACAATCTTTATATTTGGAAGCCTTTACTGGGCATGTTCAATTGATGATTGAAAATCAATAATCGATCTGTGTATTTTTAGGAAGCAACTTGATTATTTGGGGATCAAAGAAATAATCGGTTGTTGCTTGAAGTAGCACAAAAGTTGAGTACAGGGCACTTGCAGTTACTTCATAAAAATTATTTGGCTTCAGTCATTGCTTACAATGTCTCATCAATGCACTATTAGTATTTGGGTAAATATTGTTTTTTTTCCTTTTTTTAGATCTTTCAAAATACTCCTATTCTAAATTTTTTTTCAACTTTTTCTTCTTTTTATTCTTCATTTTCTATATAAATATAATATAATTATAAATTCAACATAAATAATCCAATAGATTCTAAGTAAATAAATTCAACTTAGTTTAGCTTAATTTGAGAATCAAGCGCATTTAGGTCTTACTTGTCAAAAAGCTAATATTGGAATCAGATTCGGTTAGTTTGGAGTTAAACTAATGATGAACTAAACTAATATTTAGACATTCGTAATTTTATATTTATTTTTTGTGTTTCCATTGCATACACCATTGAGCTATGACTCAATGGTAGTGGGAGTTCACAAAACTTTGTATTTGACCCCCAAAATTAAGGGACGGGAACAATACCTTGTGAGTAACAATGCCATGAAAAGTCATGACGTGCCATGGCATTGGTGTGGGTCCCGGTGGCGGTGGCTGTGGGTTGTTACAATAAAAAAAGCGTCTTTTTATTGTAACAACCCACACCTACCGCCACCGCCACCAGGACTATAACACCCCGCCTCCCAAGTCCCATCTTTCACGTCATCTGACGGTTCAATTCTCTTTGATCAAAATCTTGGGAAGCCCGGGAGGCAGGCCCGTGTTACATTTTCTTCTTCTTAGACCCCAAACACAATAGGGTTCCTGTGTACATTAGTTTATGTACAAAATGACATCATGGTAAATAAAATTCTTCATTTATTCATTCGACAAAT
>JAJIYU010003350.1:0-27054 GCA_030144865.1 Tinospora cordifolia
TAAGTAGAGTGAATTATATAATTATTCGTACCCTCTGAAAATAAAAATATGAGATAAATACATAGAAATGAAGAAATGAAAAATAATATAAAGAAACATAAATTATTAAGTATTGACAATATTAAAAAATAGAAATAAATAAAATAAATACAATATTAAAGAAATAGAAAGAGAAAAAACATTAGTAAGTCAATAAAATGGAAGGACATGTGCAAAAATTCATGTTTACATCAATTAGAAAGTATATAATTAGCAATTTTTGGATAATAGCAACCTTAAAAAGCAATTTTGGTAATTAGAAATTGTATCCAATGGCCAAAAATCGATCTGTCCGATCCAACGAACGAAATCAAAGCCAAACCAGCACTTAGGAGCATCGGATCATCAAAAACCAACGGCCTAGAATCAATCCGCCTGATCTAACAGTCTAGATCATTTTCGTTGATCGCGATCAAAGATCCGAGCACTGCAATCGATGACAATCCAACGGCCAAGATTCATGCTCGCAGTAGGATGATCATCTGGTGCTGCGCTCGAGGTTCATCCGACGACAAAGATCAAAGCCACATTGTTAAATCGCGAATGGTGTTGCACTCGAAGACGATTTGATGGTCCGAATTTGAAACGTTTTCGATCGATCACGATTTAGTGCTACGGTCGAGGTTGATCAACGGTCCACGCTAGTTTCGTTGATCGCAAAGAGCTATGCTACAATCGAGGCTCATCCGATGGTCGAGATCTTAGGTGCCCTGATCCTGTGCTACCATCGAGGAAATCCAACGATCTGAAGCCAAGACGATATCTAGATGATCGCAAACCGTTGATGCGATCGAGGATCATTAATGGTCCAGATTAACGCTCCGATTAAACCGAGAAAAATAACTTAAAAATTTGAATAAAAATCCAAAAAAATTTGAAAAAAATTATTTCTAAATTCCAAAAAATTATTCAAATGTACTTGCTATTTTCTTATGCTTGGGGGACACAAAATTTTGAATAATTGGCAAGTGTCCTACAAGGAGAGTACCAAAAACTTACCAATCTATGCTATCTTAAACTCTATATAAAGGACCCCTAGTGCTCTCATTGTTTTCATCCCAAATCAAGAGCATACTAGTCCCTCTTGACTCTCTCTAGCCTTCTTCTTGGCAATCCCCTCAGTTCTTGAGTGTTCTTGATTGTTCTTGAGTGTTCTTGAGAGTTCTTGAGTGTTTGGAAGCCTTGAAGTAACGGAATTCTGTCGGATTTTAGAGGTGTGCAGAAGAGACTTATTTAAGGTGGGAGTGATTCTTCTAACACCGCTTTTTCCTATTCGAATTGCTAGCATGTTCATTGTTTGTTTGGCTTTTGGAATCAAAATAATTTCAGTTCTAGTATTCTAAAACATATTTCAGTTTCATATTCGATCTTTGTTCGAATTTATGCATTCATAGTGATCATGCCATATTTAGCATCATGCTTAGGCTTTATTTCAAAGAATGATGTATGATTATGGTTGCTTCATGATTTGATTTTCATAATGCTTATATTCTGAATTTTATTGATCTTAGTTTCATATTTTGAAGTTTATTTGATGATTCAAGATTTAACAAAAGAAGATGGTGAAAATAACTACGTACCATCATAGCAAACATGTAGGCTGCTGTGGATGTTCTTTTCTCATGGATAGCCGTGAGGTTTTAAGACCTAAGTGCTTGGTTGGTGGGTAAGCTCCCTAAAGTCTAGAAGTCCAATGAAATTGGCTATGTAATGCCATTTTTAACTCTAAGGAGGCACTTAGTCAAGAACATCAAGGGTTGAGAAACTCTTTTGGTCTAAATTACAACTTGAAACAATAAGATGCTTGAAACGCCTAATGCATGCAAGTGATTGAATTATGAATGTGTTATTGGTTTGAATTTAAAAAATGGTTGTTTGAAAAAGATCAATTGAGCTTTGTGCTCACCATTTCCTTTTCTTTTTCAGGAAATTAAATTATGAAGACCATGAAATTTAGATTTTAGCAAATTTCTTTTTTTTAAAGTTTTTTTTAATGTAAGGGCATGTTACCCAATTTTTAATAAATCCTCTGCTAAAATTTTATATTATTTTAGAGGTTATGAATTTTGATCAACAATGTAATAGTTTACATTATAAAGTTATGTACCTTCCTTTTATGAATAAAGAAGTTGAATTTTTCTTTATCTTTAATTGTCTTGATTTTATTGAATGAAAATTGTATTATTGAATTTACTCTAAGGCATGAGATATTGAAAAATAAAAAGTCAAGTATGTGTCACTTGTAAAGTAACATCGGCCCGACCCGCCAAAGGTTAAGTTCACTGCCAAAAAATGATGGTTATGTACAATGCTTAATAAATGTGGGGCTTAGGGTGTTACATTATAAATGTCATAATGCTATAATATTATACATACACTTATTTACATACTTATATAATATTATACACATTAGACAAGTATATAACATTTTATTTATTTATTTATAAATTTACACTTATTATCCCTCATGCATGCATTCTGTTTTATATGACATTATTTTCACACCCACATATTATTCAAAATACACATATTATATAATAATAATAATAATAATAATAATAATAATAATAATAATAATATTTTTACTACCATAACAAATATTTTTATATACTTGTATTTATCTAATTCACATATCCGTGTATATATATGTTTTTATTATTTATTCTCGGATATCCAGGTTTTCTAATTAATTTAATTTATTCCATACTTTAGAGTATACACAGTTTATATCTGGAAACGAAATATTTTATTTGAAATTCGTACAAAATTCGTATGAGTTACACCGCGGTGGTCCATGGTATTGCCCCACTACTGCGGTAGTCAATGTATGTTGTGTTGTTTCATTTCGTGCAACATTTCGCTCTTCGTTTTGACTTGTCAATCCTCTTGTACATTGATCATAAGTCTCGTGCCCATGTTTTTTGTGATTTCCCAAGATTTATTAAACTCTAAATATTTTGATTAAATTTTATTTATCAAATTTCGTACGAACTTTGGGGTATTACATCCCCATATATCATCATGAGAGGAAAATATAGAGGAGTTATTTATTGGTACACTTTATTGTTTTTTTCCTTAGTTAAGATTTTGTCCCACTGAGTTTCCTTTGCAAGGTTTTTAATAAGACAATCCTATCAATATTATAAGACTCCGTGAAAATATATATTCTTTTTCCTCTTAATTTTTTTTATTAGATTTTCTCTAGGAAGGTTTTATCGAGACATATTGTCTATATATAGTGATGTTCAAAAAGAGAAGTGTTATCAATGTTTGATCAATTACCACTACCATTTAATATTATATAACTCCCAAATTATAATGGTCATTTCAATTTTTTATTATTTTCATGTAACACAGAAGACATTTATCTTTGTAACTACAATTACATTTGTGTATTATAAATAATATTTATCACTCTGTTATGACCGATAACTTATATAAAGGGGTGTTTATGTTGTAAATAGTGTACCAAGGTTAAAATAAAACCTATTATCAAGAGAATGAAAACTCCCTCTTATTTCTATTCTCTCAAGTTTGTCTTTTTATTTTCTTTATTTTTTAGTAATTTTCTTTTATTTTGTAACAACGTATAACAAATAATAGAATTAATTTTACAAGAGTAAATTAAATTGAATGAAATAAGACAAGAAATGATAAGATGTAAATAATTAAAAGAAATAAAACTTGAAAAATGCAAAATTCATCAATGGACAAAAAACGATCCTCTCATTTTAAATATCACTAATTAATCCTATTATAATAGAATAAACTGAAATATATATATATATATATATATATATATATATATATTTTATCATATCCTTCAAACATATGATTAAATTAAAAATAATATTATAGTATTCAATTATAAACACCAAACGTTCCCTTCTTTTTTACTTTTATCATTTTTATTAAAATTGCACAACCAAACTAATTTCATCCTTACAAAAAAGGTTAGCATGATTAGTCAGGATTAAAGGACCCAAGAAACAAAGAAAAGGTCAAAAAAAAATAAAATAAAATAAAATAAAGGAATAAAAGACTTTAAATTGGACTACTCATTATCTTTCATTTTTAATTTACCTTTTTAAAATTAAGAGAATAATATTCTACAAAAAATAAATAAATAAAACTCAAAAATTAAACAAAAATCATAGAAGCAAGATTAAAGATAACTCTTCAAAGGAAAATTTCCCATGTATAATTTATTTAGGTCAGGAACACAATCATTTGATGCCCATGACCTAAGATTTAAATGTTGTATGAAATGCATAATTTTCTATTTTCCAACTCATTGAATTTAGAAGGTTCACATGATTCTACCGCCGATGTTTAGAAAAAGTATTATAATGTTTTACATGTAGCACAACAGCATACGAAAAACATATGCCAAGAGGCAGGGAAAACAAAGATAAAAGAAAATAAAAGAAAATGACAGTACAACAGAATCAAATTGTTTAACGTTTCGAGTATTGAGGAGCCTTTCTTGCTTTCTTAAGACCAACTTTCTTCCTTTCAACTACTCTTGGGTCTCTGGTCAGAAGACCTTCTTTTCTCAGGGTAGCCCTGTAGTTCTCGCTCAACTTCAGTAATGCACGTGAAATCCCAAGAGAGATTGCTTGAGCCTGACCAGATAGACCACCTCCATGAGCTTTGACAAACACATCATAGCTGCTCTCAAAACCCAAAGTTATCAAAGGGACTTTAATGTACTGTAACCACAAGGGATTTCCTTGTAGATACTCCTGTTCAATGTCAAAGATACACATACAATTAATTAATCAGAGGTTTGTACAAGATATGATCACAGAAATAATTTCACAACCATTAGTTTTATGAATCAAAGTTGATGCTGGGATAATGAGTAGATTACTACTTGAAAGACATCAAAGGCTCAACTATTCATTCCATGTAATGATTTGTCTTCTCCAACTCCATATCTTGTTATGATCACATCTTTTTTCTTTTACTTTCGTGTAGTTTTTATCCATTAGTTAAATAAATAGACAGTTTTCAACAACTAGCTATAACCATGTTGCTAAACATGGGTGCGTGGAAATGGAAAATGAGGTAATGTATGCAGAGAAGAACATGGACTTGTGTGGACTAGTTTTCAATATTTATGGATGCAGTAACTTTCTATTTAAAGAGAAAGAATCTATGAGAAAAGCGTGCAGCAAAGTTATTATACAGTTCATGTCATGATCTATTAAAGGTTTTGGTTCCCCTGAATCAACCATTTGGAGGTGTTAGTTCCCTTGATTGAGTCAATTATCTTTCCTTCTTATATATATAGTTTCAGAAATAGGTTCATCTCATGTCTATTGCATACTATTTAGTAAAAGGAAGAAAAATTAACAAAATGACCAATCTAGGTTACACTAAGCCAACAAAAGTAAGGAGCATGTTTTACGGTATTATTCAGGCGAGTCTTTGACATCCAATGAGCATTATACACAAGACCTATAAAAGTGAAATTAATATGGCATACCATGGTGTGAATAGGGGCGAAACATATTCCTATTTTTGTCTTGTGATAAGAAATGTGCAAAGTATGTTGAGACAAAAAGGATTGACAGTACTGAGTATGACAATTAAAAGAATAAAGAGTGAGAATATGAATAGCAAAATTTTGCAGTAGAATCAGGCATCTCGTATACCATCTGAAGATTAACTACTTAGAGGCTACGTGGTAGAGGAGTAATCATGGGCATAGAAAATCCTCAAGATTCTTATTCCTAGGCCCAAGATTACCCCTGCCAAACAGCCCCTTAATTTCAACTCTAAACAACGTTTCTAGAAAATGAGTTCAAGAGGGAGCAAACCAAACCCAAGCTATTTGATCCGTGAATTGTTGAAGTGTCAATCAGCTCAGAATACCTTTCCAGTATTTCTCTACTTTGCTACTAAATAGGAATGTATAACATTCTTTCTAACAAGCCGTGCACAAGGTGTTCTTGGGAGTAGTAGTTGAATCCCCACTACTTGCAAGAAAGAGAGATGTACCAAACAAACAACTTGACAATAGGTTCCACAGTCGGAACTGCTTAAGTCACTCCTACCGAACTGAAAAGGAGGACACCACACAAATGCAACTATGGATAAGATGTGTTCTAATTTCCCATGGGACTCCAACCACAAGTTGACTTTTTTTCAACAACTGCACAATTCGGAGCAACATAGGAGATGATTCAATAACTAGTTTTTAATATCTTGTGGAAACTCATTTTCATCTCTAGTAAATGCAGTAGTGAGCTTATCCTTGCTGAACTGTGTTTAGTCTTTTCCTATCTTATTTTTTGTTAGTAGTGTTGAGCTTGTTTTTCAATTCGTTATATCATTAAATTTCCGCAGTATAGCTCCAGAAAGATAATTATCAACAAAATTTAAAGAAAAATGTTCCAAAACCAGGACTGCCACGTCTCACCTTAAACAACAGAAAATAAGAATAACAATAGTTTCGAAGAGATAGGGACAGAGACATAGAGAGAGAGAGAGATTATGCGAACCTTGGCATCACGGTAATTGATTATAATCTTGCCGGTGCCTTCCTGAAGAACGACGCGAGCAATGGCGCATTTTCGACGACCGGTTCCGATAACTGTTTGAGCCGCAAATCCACCCGGAAGCCTCGATTTCACGTATTTCTCTAGGCTACTCGTATCTGATTCCACTGCTGGAGATTCTGCTGCAGCAGCTGCTGATGCGACGACTACAAGACGATGAGTTTTGAGAACGACATTGAATTTGGGCATATAATTGGCTGCTCGAACAAGAGACAGAGAGTTAGATTTCGAGGAGATTTGGGAAGAAAATGAGAGAGAAGAGAAGGAGGAGGTAAGAGAAGAAAGAGAAGCAGCCATTATTTTTCAGATGGTACCCTAACTGTATGAAGATGTTTGGATAGAGGGGATTCTGGTAAGTCATACAACGGGAGGAAGATGGATAATGGTAACAAAATGACTAAAACGTTAATTTAAAAACACTTTTATGTCCGCGGCCTTGTTTGCTTTTATTAAAAAATTTTAATTGAGGTTATTCATAATAATTTTTTAATTTATTGTCCTTATCACATCATTAAATTATTAAATTTTATTTATTAAGCTATTTTTATAATAAGTTATAATTTATAATTTATTAAACTATATTATATTAGACTTACAATTACATCATCCTACTATTTAAATTATTTATAAATTATAATATATTTTTATAAAAATATATTTTTTTACAATACATATTGTTAATTTAAGTAAAAGTTATATGTAATTATTTAGAGTTGTACAAAAGTTATATATTTTATTTTTAAATTATTAATTGAAAACATCACTTTTTAAAATTAATTATTTTTAAATATCATTTTTATTTAAAAAACTAATTAAAAATATTATCAAAATTAAAGAAAAATATCACTTTATTTTAATAATTAAAATAATATAAAAATACTTATTAAAATTAATAAAATTTAATTTTAAAATACACACACATATATAACTTCGTATTAGAAAAATATCACTTTATATTATATTTTTCTAAATAAATATTAACTATGTAATTAATATATATGTATGTATGTATATGTATGTATGTATATGTGTGTATCTGACGGGTCATCAATACAGTGGCACGTCGATTGAGAAAAAACAAAAAAAAATTGTTCACGCGTTGAGCTTTCAGTTTTGACCAAACGCTCAAATTGAGTGCCTACCAGCTTCTATTGCTAATGCCCTAAATTAAACAAAAATTTTAAAGTTTGTTAATTAAAAAATAGTTCTATTATTTAATAGCAAGCAAAATTACGATTTTTGTAATCAGTTTCTCAGATTTTAGCTTTGCGAAAAGTGATTCTAAAAAGTTATTATTAAAGAATGATTTTAAAAAAAATTGTAATCGTTTATGTAGTAATATATCTAGGCTCAAAAAGTAGATGGCAGGTCCATTAGCTCCTTAGAGGATTTGATGCGCCAATAATATGACTCTCTGAGCAAATGCAATTATCTCATGAAAATCTGAAGGCGCAAATTGAACGACAAGCAGATCATCCCTCCAAGTAGTTGACAGAAAAATAAGGCACATTACTAAGAGACCCAAGATAGAGTGTTTTGAACACATAGCAATCCTAAAACACAAGGAAAACGATTTTCCATCAAGGATATACATCTGAACATAGAGTGGAGAGGCTAAGAGAAAACATCAGTCCAAGAACATGGGACAAGGTAGATTGAGAATCTGAGCTAGCAACCTAAAGGCTAAGCACACGGAGAGGAACCACTAATGAATAGCTTGGGTGCTAGTCCTAGACCCTGACGACCACTTGAATGACGAGCACATGAAGAGGAACCACTAACGAATCACTTAGGTGCTCATCCTCGATCCATCCATTTTGATCACCTCCAATCAGGCTAAAGAGGGAAACATAGAAGTGCATCCCAAAAAATTCTAGATTCCTTTTATTTTTAGAAATTTATCTTTATTATTAAGAAAATGCGATATCTTGGAATCCTACCAAATGAATAGTTAGCCAAATGAGTCCTATTGAGAATAAGAAACTATAGCATAAACACACCTATAAATACCATACCTTGTTAGCCAATAGGGATATATTGAACATTTTGACATAACTATTGTATTCTCAACTTTCAAGCATAATATAGAGGATTTTACCTTAGTTTTTCTCTCAAATTAGTGCGTTCATCTGCAAAAGCTCGCCTCCTGATGGCTAGTCCCAGAGTGCACAATTACCAGAATGTCATCAAATTAATAACAATAGGCATGATAACATCACATGCGAAACATAATCATCAAGGGCACCCAAGAGATGGGACATCACTTATATCTTTTTCTTTTACGTGTGTCGCAACTTCATGAAACTTTTTGATCACAACAACTCACTCAAATTCTAAATTTTCATAAGACACTTTGAAAAACCTTTTCATGAAATAAATCGAATAAAATTTAAAATACACTTCAATATTAAAATATAAGGTGTACAACCTTTAAATTCTATCAAATAAATAATTTTAAAACTAACAAGAGAATAACTAGGGCCAACATGCCCAATTGAAACAAAGCTATAAAACTAGGAAAGCAAATTCAGAATAAAGACAAGTAAGGTAACTCTCATTCGCAATGCAACCTCAGATCATTGATTTCCTGAAAAATAAGAATTGAAGGGGTGAGCCCAAAGAGCCTTGTGGATTATCTCAAATATTTAAATCATTATTTCAATCAAACAAAACACACGTGGCAAATACTTTCATAGATTAGGTGATTTGAGCAATGCATTATTTAACAGTTGACATTAAGATCAGAAGAACTCCTCCTTAATGTTCCACATCTAGGGAGTAAGGTCAATCCAAACGCTCAAACCATCTTATCTATGAAGTAGGGTCAATCCAGACGCCTACTTCATCAATTAGGGAAGTGGGGTCAATCTAGACTCCCAGTTTCGACTCATAAATCAATCAAATAAATAATTGCAAAGTCGGGTCTATGTTGGAACACTCACGATGATACCTTGTGGTACATCATCGTGTTGATACATGGTTAAAATCTTTGTTAGTCTTTTTTTAAAGGAATGTCATACTCATAACATACACAATTAGATAAATTGTTCAATAATATACATGGGAGCATTATAAATGTGGTAGTCATCATTGCATCACTATCTTAAGCATGTTAATAGATCATTCATATAATATTAGTCATGATATCTCACTGTAATACCTTGAATTCTCTGTATTCAATTAAATGAAATTTATCATTTATTCAGTGAAATTTGGGTGCAAAATAAAACTGAGCCCACTTTAGGGTTAAATTTGACAGGTTCCAAAACTCTCATTTAGTGACCCATAGGGACCCAAAACAATTTGAAACGAAGTAAGGTGACATGAACCAACTAATGAGACAACATATCCCAAAATTAGAACAATTGGTCAAGGTTAGAGTTTTCATTTGCCAAACACCCTTCAAAGGGTCCAAATTAGGAAAAATTGACATTTAGGGTGTTTCGGGGGATCGAAATGACCTGAAACGAAATGAAATGACATGAACTAACAAAATGAATAACATATCCAAAAATTAAAACAATGGGCCAAGATTTAGATTTTTATTTGCCTATGACTTCAGTGGGTCTTAAATAAGGAAAGTGTTTGAGGGAAAATCACTTGGGCCAAACCATACCTTAAAATTTGCATTAGGTTCATATGATTTTAAAACTATAAGTTATAAGTTATAATTCCTTGTAAATAAGGAGATATTAATTTTTATTTGATTTTTGTGAACTCATGAAGTCATGGCCACCCTAAGCATGTGCAAGTCACATGGGTAGAACACCATGATCATATGTACCCTCACCCTACCCTAAGCTCCATGGGACATTTTCTTTATTTGAGCTTATGTAGAATGATCCCATATGCCATGAAAATAATCAGGTATGCCACCCTTATGAGATGTTCCACTTAGTATTAAAAAACCATGAATGAATGATTCCATGTGCACCATGATGTGATCATATACACCATGCTCTACACACCAAAAACATCCCAAATAATCCAAATTAGAAGTTTCTAATTTAAGAATGGAAGTTGTTGAAAAATGTTTCTAAACACCCAAGGAACAAGATAAGAAGTTTCTAATCCAAGAATAGAAGTTGTTCAAAAATGTTTCTAAACACCTTAGGAACAAGATTAGAAATTTCTAATTCAAAATAGAAGATTGTCAAATCTTGTTGATTTGGTGTGCATAAGAAAATGAATCCATTACCAAAACATATTGGAAAGTTGCCTTGCTCAAAATATCACACCTAGATTAACTTCTAATCAAAGAATAGTAAGTATTCTAAATCCTTTTTGTTTTCACACATAAATAGGAAATCAAATAAAGCTTACATCTTGTGTTCACACTAAGAATTGGAAACCGAATCAACCCACATTCTAAATCGTGTGCACACTCAATCTATGCATTCCAAAATGTCCTCATAGAGGAATGAAAAGGTTTCCTAGTGTGAGCATGCCCAAACCATGCTCTAGTGCTCATGAAACTCTATATAAACCCCCTCATGAACTCATTCTTGTCATCCTAAAGTAAAGAGTGGACACTTTCTTATTTGTTTGTTCTTACCCTCTTCTTAGCACCTCTTCTCACTCTCTTTTCTTTCTTGTGTGAGAAGTTTTTATTTCAATATTTTAGAGAGTTGTTGAAGTAGTTTTGTTGGTAATTAGAAGTTCTTAAAGTTCTAAAAGTGGTAAATAAGGGGAACCTCTGCCAGATTCAATAAGAAACTCAAATTAAGGTAGAGGGGATTTCTTAAACCTCTACTTTGCTATTTTAAATTTCTAGCATATTTATGCTTATTTAAATTCTAATTTTCAGCATGTGTTCTTTTAATTTCGGCATGTTTAATCATATTTTAATTTTAGTTTAGCATGTTTTTATGTTTTAATCACTCATGAGAGCATGCCATGCTTAGAATCCATATTTAGGATTTAATTCAATGTTTCAACCATGTTATGTAATGTTTTAATGCTTTCTTGGTTGTTTAAAACTTTAAAATTTATATTCTAAATTTCTTTCATGATTATGTGATCTTAAACAAAAGAAAGTGAAGATAAGAACCACGTACATCATAGTGGTCTAAGTGATGTTATGAGTGTTCTTTGCATATACTTAGTGTATATGAGTAACATCACTAAGTGTGGATGTATTTTAAAATACTTGGAACATGAACATGTGATCCTTATTTTCAATAGAATGTGACAATATGAATTGTCATTCCATCCCAGAATAAGAGTATTTCAATGAAGAACATCAAGGGTTTAAAATCCATTTTGGTCAAATATACAACCCTAACAAGATATTGTTTGAAACACTTAATGCTTGTAAACGATTGAATTTGGATGTACTATTGATTTGAATTGGTAACTTAGTTGTTTAATGAATGATTTACTGGGTAATGTGCTCACCCCTTCCTTCTATTTTTCAAGAAATTGAATTTCATGAAGACTGGATTTTTTTTTGAAAGTTTCCTTTTAGAAAGTTTATATTGTAAGGACATAGTGTCCCAAATTTTGAATTAAAGACTTCTGCTGAATTTTATTGCAATTTTTAAGAGCTATGTACTCTTTTTCAAGTTCTAGATATTTGAATTAAAGCTTGCAATCCTTTACTTGTTTGAATAAATTAGAGTTTAAAGGATATACTCTTTTATTTTATTAAGTAAAGAAAAAACGAATATTCCTTTTATCTCTGTTGTAATAAGACTTGAGAAAACAGAAAATGATGCAAGTTATGTACTTGTAAATGTAATATTGGACAAAACCTGCCTTGTGGTTGAGCGTAAACCTGTTTCTTGGGGGTTGGGATGTTACACATCATTGAAATCATGTAATAATATTCATTCATCTTATAAATCTAGGCATCAGCTAAACATGCATATTCTATTCAAAACATATTTCTATGCTAACAAGCACACTATAAGAATTTACACCTACAACAACATGCAATGTTCGTTGTTATACCTATATGACAACATTCGTGGTGACGTTGTCGATTAGGATGTTGTTAAACGACCGACTATTTTTAACAATAGTCACGAGCCTGTTGTTGTAAAGCATTGTGTATTAGTTTAAGAGTGAGGTTACAACAACGTTCACCTGTTATTAAATGATTCAATCTTTTAACACATATTCGACAACGGTTACTATGCTTGTTGTTGTAGAAATGTTATAACAACAGGTGTACGTTGTGAAAACCTTAACCTTTAACAACGGTCACAAGCCTGTTGTTGTAATGCCTTGTGTATCGGTCTAAAAACCGAGGTTACAATAATGTTCGCATATTGTTAAATGCTTCAATCTTTTAACACATATTCAACAATGGTCATCACACCTATTGTTGTAGATGTGTTATAACAATGAGAGAACATTGTGGAAACCCTAACCTTTTAACCTTTCAACAACGGTCAAGTGATTGTTATCATATGTCAATTACTTAACAAGATGCATGTGCCCATTGTGAAAGCTCCAATATTTCAACAACAATCGTCCGCACGTTGTTATATCATGTATCTTACAACAAAAATTGAAAGTTGTCATATGTGTCAATTTTTCATCGTAAAAATATTTTACTATAATATATATTGCATATATTTACCTGTATTTGTAAATTCATAATATGAAATAAACATTATTAAACATTTGTCCTATTATTTAAAATGCCTCATTTAGTATCACTTAAGACTAATAAATTTCATAGTGCCAAACATATATATAATTCATCAAAAAGTGTAATTATTATTTACCTTATGTGTCGTTATTAATCCTAATAAACAAAAATAAAAAGTTCTATAAGCAAAAATTCTTCTTGAAGGATCATCACGTCTCATCTTGATACACAATCCAAGCATATAAACTCAAGTTCTCAATTATTTCAATCTTTATGTATACCTACATAAAAAAATGAACTTAATTAGATTAATTTTTTTAAATAAGAAAAAGAACTAATGTATTGCGTTGTATATAAAAAAATGAACTTAATTAGATTAATTTTTTTTTTAAATAAGAACAAGAGCTAAAATATTACGCTGTACTTTCCCTTGAGGCTAGCCTATTAGCTCAAGAATTGCACTGTGCTTTCCCTCCCATTGCAATGTTTACAATGTTTACTATTCTTATGTTGGTGTGTGTGACTAGGTGTATTAGAGTCAAATTAGTAAATAAGACAATGGTCATTGTGCCATTGATTTGAGTATGTAATTTAGAGGGTAATATATCATTAAGGGTGGTCTTTATATTGGAACAACATTACAGTCAACAGGGCACATGTCAATATCATCTCTTTTACCTTAATATAGGATGTTCAAATGGTACCAATTAAATTTTTAGTACAAACTATGAAAGATTTCAAAATATTGCTAACTATAATAAATAATAGGCTAACCGTAATAAATAAAAGATATTGAGTTCTAAATATTATTACGTTTCATAACAATGAGTGTGACTCATTGGAAATCTAAGACACAGATAGGTTGAAGATAATAATATCCAATTACAATGTAACAGGCGTGATGGTTTTAGAATTTTAAGTTTCAATCTAATTGGATGCAATATATTAAAGCTATGACTTACTTGAAACAAAATCTAATTAACATGAAAAAATATAACATGCAAGAAATGTCCATTATGCAAATAGATCTATGTATACAAGAAACTAGAATAGACGAAAAAGTAGGAATTAAATATCTGAAATTCATATTTAGAAGCTCATCAATTGCATAAAATATTCTATACTGCTTCACTGTATAATTATTCATGTAAAAGATCTTGTTATATTTACGATAACTGCAAAAGTAAACTCACCTTGGTACAACCCCAGATAGATGAATACCTTGTCCCAAGCAAATGAAACCTTTGATGATCAACCAACTGCCGATGTCACACCTGGTATGATGTTGTGTATCAAACATTACTTCGCTAATAATAGTAATTTCATATTGTTTATTAATCTTAAACCAAAAGCTATAATAGTAAACATTGTTTATTTTAAACCAAAAGCTATAATAGTAATCAATAAACATTATAACTCATGAACGTGAAAGAGATGAAAGTTGAAAATGTGAATGAAGAGTAGATACCTTATACTAAAGAATAAGAACAGTAGCTGTGAGGAAAAGAAGAAAAACAGTAGCAGCAGTAACGGTTGTGGAGGTAACTGTCCAATAAGAAGGTGTGACTTGAAAAAAAATGCATTCATATATATAGAATTATTTGTCTTATAATATTCACATAATTTGACCAAAATGCATAATTATGAATATTATTGAAAATAAAATACTTACTTCACCAGCTTCTAAAGTTTTCTTTTTTGTTATAGTGGCTATAGAAGATATAATATGTCTATTGATAAAAAATGAAAATGAATTAACTAATTACTTGAGATGCAATAAATAACTATCATATAATTAAAAAGTAGGATTTAATACACAATTCAAACATATAAACTTAGATAGTAATTAAAAAAAATTCAATTAGTTATAGTATAGAACTTAATGCTTACATTATTCACAAAATAATGTCATTTAGGTCAATCCTAGCACAGTGTTCTACATTTCCATTTCCAAATGTAGACATGTTCATAGGCTCATGTATCAAGTTTATACTTTCCTCATATGTTTGTAACTCATGAAAACCTCTTAGAGGAGCTCTCAAAACGACATACGAGTTAGATGTTTCATTTTCTCTAGAATAGAAAACTTACCTTGCTTGTGATGCAAGAATAAATAGATCCTTATCAAATTGAGATTGCCCCTTATGAAGATTGACTAATGTAAATTCTGCTTCTTTCTTGACACCATTGACAATATTAGCCCAATCTCATTTAAAAATAGGCACATGAAATGTATGATAATAAAAAATTATGATATCTCTTAAGACTCTATAATAAGTGACCTCCTTAGATTGTTGTGATTGATCTTTTGCACTAGACCTACAAAGAGTTATTGCTTCAACTGAAACACCAATATTTTGTTGAGATTTCTCTACATCTTTTGTATGAAAACGAAGACCATTTATTACATATCCCTGACACGATAATACTTGCTCCCTAGGCCCCAATGTGAGCCATGTTAGCTTACTAAAAACATTGTTATGTCCAACAAGCTCATTAATCTGATCATATAGAAAAGAATATAATGAGTACTACTTTGCTAAGATAAATGGAAATACATGTTGAAAAATGCTTGTTTACCTTATCATGAATCCATCTATTAAATTCATCCATATGTCTTTTATACAACAAATGTTCATTTCTTAATAATATTCTATCTGAATGTTGAAGTTCATTTAAGTGCATTCTAATAAATAACATAAAGTTAGCTCCAACTTGAACGAAGCACTAAGATATTCATAATTTATGATATGGATTATAAGAACAATATACTTACTCTATGTAAGGTTGAACTTCTAAACTATTTAATAAAACATAACAGTGAGCAATATCTAAGATATCAGACGAAAGCACAACTTTCTTTTTACTAAGAATTGAGTAGCCCTCCAATTCTATTTCATTTTCTTCATCTTTAATTTTAACATCTTCATTGCATGTCGATCGAATTCCTACCTCATGTGCTTTCTCAATATATTTACTACAAAATATGGTACACTCATTGGCAAGATATCGCTCAGTTATACAACCCTCTAGTCGTGCATGATTATTAACATATCCCCTTATTATTTTCATGAATCTAAAACACCACAAAGATTAATAATTCAATTATTTGGTGAGCAATGAACTAAGATACATATATAATGAAGTAGCTAAATACATTAAAGTGATATATATTTTTCTTCTCAAATGGATACATCCACCGATATTGGATTCGTCTACCCAAATGAGCTTCTCATTCCAAGTGAATTGTTAAGTGAACCATAATATAAAAGAAAGATGGAAAAAAGAAGCTTTCAAAAATGCACAAAGTTTTGGCTATTGAATCATCTAACTCCAATAAAAAAATTCGATCAATGATCCTATTACAAAGTACATTAAAAAATCTACAAAGTCGTGAAATTGCACATCTTGGACCATTTGGTAGAACTCCTCTCAAAGCAATAGGCAAAATTCGTTGTATTAATAAATGACAATAATGTGACTTCAAGTCAAATATCTTACATTCTTTAATTGACACACAATTTCCAATGTTAGACCCATAACCATTAGGTAACTTCAAATTTGTTAATCTTCTACAAAAAATTTGTTTTCCTTCTTTTGAAAGAGTGTGCATTGCAGCAGGTAAATATAATCGATCTCCTCGCTTCTCAAGATGTAACTCAGTTCTAATATTCATGCATTCCAAATCTCTATGAGCATTGAGTCCATCTTTTGATTTGCCTTTCACATCTAAAACTGTGTGAATAATACTATTGCATATATTCTTTTCAATGTGCATCACATCCAAATTATGACATAAAAACAAGCTCTGCATAAATTTGACTTAATTACTTCATATGTTATGAAATAGAATAAATCCATATTATGTTTCACAAAACAAATGAATTTAAAGTATAGTGACACAAATTTGTAAGCATACCTTCCAATATGGAAATTCAAAGAAAATTGACTTCTTCTTCCATGTTTGTTCCTCCTCTTTTGTCTTTCTTTTCCTTTTTTTTATTCTTCCCTTAGTCATTTACAATATTTTCTACCTCTGCAAGAATTGCTTCACTTGTAAACCACTTTAGTTTTTCTCGTAGTTCTTGTTTACCATTAAACCAAGCTCTTTTTTTTCGATATGGATGGCCATGAACTAAAAATCTTCTATGACCCATGTATGAGAATTTTTGACTATGACGTAACCATTCAGAGCAAGAATCCAAGCGACGAATAGGACATGCAAATCTTTCTTTTGTTGACCACCTAGAAATGTTTGCATAAGCAAGAAAATCATTTATAGTCCACATTAAGATTGCTTTTAAGTTGAATTTTGATTTTGTAAATGCATCATACATGTCAACTCTCTCTCTTTCTATATATATAGAGTTGAAATGGTATACAAATAACATGGTGTATATATATATTTGTATGTCACATGGTATATATACAAATTTTATTGAATGAATAATTTGGGATATTTTGTTAAACTATGAGTAGCATGTTTAACTGCACTGATTATTTATGTATTTTTTGCAAAATATATGTTAATTATTTAATTGACATACTTAAACTATATTTTGCAAAGAATACATAAATAATCGGTTCAGTTAAACATGCTACTCATAGTTTAACCAAATATCCCAAATCATTCATTCAATAAAAGTTTCCTAATTTTTTGTATTAACCAGTGCGAATCATACACATGTATATATTATTCGTATTTAAGCATAATAACATTTCGATGTAAAGCAGTTGCAGTCACCAGAATCACCGATTTTCCTCTAAAAAAATGCATGCCTTGCTCGATTCAATAATGAATGATGGGAAGGTAGAATAACATATATAGATACATATCTTGATGCATCATGTGCTTGTCGTTGCAATCTATCCAGCACTAGTTATATCTTGAATGCTTCATTTGCACGCTTCTTGTTTCACCTTCATTATTCATTAGCTACCATATTATATCTGTAACATCAGTGAACAAAAATTTAGAAAGTATCATAAGAAATGTATGAAGAAATACTTTTGTAATCTACTAGAGTATGAAGGATGGATGACTGACAATTGCTTTACTGAATGGAGATCATGAAAAACAATTGACAACACTTGATGACAAGAAGAAAATATTTGAGCAAGAAATCTATGATTTGTAAGGTTTAAAGTTTTTCTGTAACCTTAACCATATCTTCATGTGCTTTCTCCAAATTGGAGTAAAACCGTAAATGAAATAAGTTGATGGTTTGTTCAATGCTTTAGATACTGCAATGTTTTTTTTCTTACAACATACATGCTTGTATTTGGCATTTGATTTTTCTAGGTTAGTTTTTGTTTTCAATGATTTCGACTTGTTTTAGTAGTTTAATTATTCCATGTACAAACATCATGTGTCTTAGAGCATCTCTATTGAATGGTTGGATCCTTGGATCTATAGCTTCCTTGGAATTTTCCAAGGTGTTTTTTTTTTCTGCCTGAATTTGTAGTCAATCCTTGGTAATTTGAGGGCATTTTTGGAGAATGGATAAAGAAAATGCCAAAGTTGGGTCCTTTTATGAGTTGTTGACCTTTGTAGATACTGGAAAAAATCTTCTATTGACGATATATATATACCATGTTATTTGTATATCATGCATAAATATGGACAAAATTAATGTTATCTTGTCCATGGGAGGGAAAATACAACACAATTCTTGAGCTAATTGGCTAACCTCAAGGGAAAGTATAACACAATACTTTAGCTCTTATTCTTATTTTTTTAAATTAATCTAATTAAGTTCATTTTTTATGTAGATATATATAAAGATTGGAACAATGGAGAACTTGAGTTTATATGCTTGGATTGTATATCAAGATGAGACGTGATGATTCTTCGAGAAGAATTTTTGCTTATAGAACTTTTTATTTTTGTTTATTAGGTTAATAATGATAAGTAGTGTAAATAATAATTACACTTTTTGATGGATTGTATATATGTTTGATACTATGAAATTTATTATTCTTATGTGATATGAATAATGCGTGCATATATATATATATATGTCTATAATATATAAACTTTAATTTTGACTGAATAATGCGGGTATAACAAAAGAATAATTCATGTATAATGTGCGTGAATAGCGGTATAATATGAGAATAATTTCATAATAATGTGGGGATAAACGAATAATGCGTGCACACACACAAATATATATACATAAAATATGTACCTTATTTATGACTGACTAATGCAAATATAACAAACGAATAATTCATGTATAATGCGTGTTTATAGTGGTATAATGTGAGAATAATTTCATAATAATGCGGGGATAAATGAATAATGCACGCATATAATTTCGTAAGCTATATTGACCAACAGAACAATTTTTATACGTGCATTATTCGATCGTTATCGCTATATGTGTATACATTCATTATTCGATTTTTATCTCTACATTATACCACATTTTGTGGGTTATATATACAATTATTCATGCATTATTTGATCATTATCGCTAAATTTTTATACGGGCATATTGCCCAAATTTTGAATAAAGACTTTTGCTGAATTTTACTTTTAAATTTTAGAGTTATATACTCCCCTTTTCATTATTTGAATTTCAAGCATGTATCCTTTTATTTTATTAAATAAATAAAGATTGAAGTTTTTCTTTTATCTCTCTTGTAATAGTCTTATTAAATTAGAATTAAATTATTTGGGTTATGTGCTCATTGAGAAATAATAAGACTTGAGATAATAGAAAGTGATACAAGTCGTGTACTTATAAATGTAACATTGGACTCAACTTGCCTTGTGATTGAACTTAAAACTGTCTCTAGGGGGTTGAGGTGTTACAGGAGATCAATATGGCGGTAACCAACATGAAAAACGATCTTTCGTGCATGTTTCTTTCATCTCTTGTTTTCTTATGTTTATATGATCCTAATACCTTAAACTTTTGACTACGAACTCCATATTAGAATGAATGAATTCTTTATACCTTGCTTTTACCACCCGAATCCGTTGTATGCTCCAAAAGAATCTTCTTGAATCATTATAGGATTCTTGTAAAACGTCTTGAAGAAGATCCTATGTTTGCATGTGAGGAGAAATAGAAGGTGCCTATTCTGGCTTGATATATGATTAGTGTTAATTTGGATTGGTTTAGGAATCCTTTATAGTGATTCCTTTGTAGAATTCTTTCTTAATCCAATTTTTTTCTATTATGATCTTTTTTTGGGTGCAGGGTTTTAGTGTGTGACAGTTTTGATTAAGCTAACATGTTTGGAATACTTTACTGTAACACCCTGCTTCCTAGTAGCCCTATTTTCAATCTGGAGGACCGAGGACACATTAACCATAATGCCCTCAAATCAATAATCACAATAGTATGCACATTAATGTAACACCCCGAAACTTTGCGATCAAGTCACGTTGTGAGTCGAAATAAAATGAATAAATTGAAAAATTGAAAAAAAATTGATGTTGGTTGAATTGAATTAGCTAATAAGGATAATGAATGAACGAGAGTAATGTTTTAGTTAAATATTGACATAAAGCATAATTTGATAGAATAGTCAAGTATTAATTGATGAAATTATTAAGGAGCTAAAATCTAAGAAATTTTGAGATGGGAAAAATAGGATTTTAAAGAAATGCGTGGCGGTAATTAAATTCAAATTTTGGTTTATTAGGTTAAATTTATTAAACCAAGGTAATATATACATGTATACAGATATATAAAATTAAATGTAATAATGGTGTAGAAAAATAAACAAATCAATAAAATAAAACATATGTATATATTGATATAACCGATTGGTGTCGGATAAAGGAACTTGGTGAATGGGCGGTGGAATGACGTGTGTCGAAGAAGAGAACCGAAGGAGGGGAGAGTCGTGAAGTGTCTGGACGACAGAAGAGTGATGAGGAAGCCAATGCAACGTTTGATTGGCTGCAAATTAAAACAGAAGAAGGGAAGAACGAAAGCAAGCAAAGCTTGTTGCTGGTGCCGCTACCACCGAACGAAGGAGAAATAATGAAATGAAAGAGGAAGATGGCTACTGGTGTGGGTATGTGGTGAGCAGAACAGAGGAAGGAAGACGACTAGCTTTGCTGGTTTTATAGTTATCTACTGCTGCTACATCAGGCGGTTGTTGCAAACCATGAAGGGAAGATGCTGGCTGTGCAGTGGAGATGAAGGAAGAGCCAAACCGTGTTACTGCAATGGAGACTGTGAGTGGTGTGAGCTGGGTGTGTGCGTGAGGTAGTTGCAGCTGCTCTGCAACAAAAACTGAGAAGATGTCTGGCTCTGTTTTGGACGGTGAAGAAGAGAAGTGAAAACAAAGGTGAGATGCAACGGGATGGTGGAAAAAAATGAAATAGAGGCAGCTGTTACCATCTGTTATGGCTATTGTCGGACAGAAAAGAGGAAGGAGAAGGGAAGTCATGGCAGCTGCTGCTGCTGTTAGTTGAGGAAGAGAAATAAAGAGCAGTGCGCTCTGTTGTGTGAGGAAGGAACCGAACTGCTGCATCTAATGGTTGAGCAAGGAAGAAGACACCGGACCGTAGAAGGAATAAAAACTTAGCTGCCGTTACAGGCCGTGATGGTGTGAAATTCTGGTTGAGCAGCTGTGAACCGTGAACAGGAGCGGAAGTGCTCTGTTGGTAGAAGAAGAGGAGGACTGAAGCTGCTGGTGATCGGTGAAACAAGAACAGGGGAGCCGTGTGGGTTGAGTGGCGCATTGTTGAAGTGGCTGGTATGGTGGGTGAAGTTGGAGTGAATAACAGAGTGATGGTAACAGTGAACTGATGTATGGTGCATGTGAGTGAGTGTTACTACCGAAGAATGAAGAAGAAGCTGAGAGCATTCATTGGTGAAATAGACAGAGGAAGGGAAGGAGAACAAAGCAACGTGCTCTCTTGCTGTTGTGGTTGTTGCGGCCAGACGAACTCAAGAAGAAGGGGTAAAAAGTAATAAAGAAGAAGATGAATAAAAAGAAACCAGATTTTGCTTTGTAGCTGTTGCTGGTTTTGAAGATGATGAACGAGATTTGAATCTAGGTTTTATGATGATTGAAGAACAAACTGAAAACAGGGGAGAAAGAAGAAGTCCGTGTTTTGACTTTGGTGCAGTGTGATTGGGATTTCGGTAGCTGAATGTGAATTGATTTGCTTGACAGGGAATTGAGCTGCGGAATGCGATCGCGTTTGGGTGAGAGTCCATCATTGGCGTAGTTCCCGCAAAGAAGATGACGCGAGGTACGAATTGCAAACTTTTAATCTTAGATAGTATAGAAATTAATTTTAGTTAATCGTAAATGTAAATGAAAAATAACAAAAATATTTTATTCAATCAGAATCCAAATAAAACAATTATGGAAATTAGTTTAGGATACTTCTTTAGTAATTTGAATTAAATAGATCTGATCTTAGATTAAATATAAATTATTGAACATGAGGATAATTTGATGAAATAAAATTAAACTAATTAATCATTTCAATTAGAATTGGGAAAATGGTTCTCCAACATATCAATAATTTGATTTAATATTAGAAGTTTAAAACTCATTAATTTAAAGTAGTTAAAAACATGAAAAATAAACCTTAGGAGTTTGAAATCTTTTACAAGAAAATAATAAAATCTTAGGTCCTGAAACTAAACTTGGAACATCTAGAAGTCTTATTTTATTCGTAATTAAGTTAATTATAATATTAGTAACTTATTTAAATTTCAAAGATTAAGTTATTAGAACTCTGATTATATGATAAAATCTTGCAAGTAAATTATTCAAGTGAAAATTTTAAATTAAGGAAATTTAGAAGACTCAAAAGCTATTTTGAATTAGATTATATAAAACTTTACGAATTTAGAATAATCCTAAATTAGTGGAAACTGATCTTTAAACTTTTTAATTAAAATAGAAATTACTTAAATTGAAAATAAAGTGTTAAGTGGTAAATTTCAGGGTTGTACACTTTATAACATGGAGTTACCCGAAAGAAAGCAAGGAGCCCTGAAGATCGGCGAAATCAGGTGGGCGTGACTTCTTTGCTCATATGTATTATATGGATTTAAGATTCAAAACATTTGATTGGATAGTTCTAGGTTATTCTTGTTAGGAAATTGAATGATATTGGTTGGCTTATGTGAATGATGTGTGATGAATGATGAATTATTTATCCCATGCGAAATTAGTTTATGACATGATCTTGCATTTAGATTTACTCAAATATGACATGCACGACTAGGAGCATATGCATCTAGATATTATTTCTTACCCATGCATCTTATCTGCAAGCACAGTTTGGATTATATTCTCTACTATATTGTATGATGTCTGACGTACTTGAGATTGTTTGTAAAACTAAAATAAGACGATGACTTATTAAGAATTCACGTACCGGTACGATTGACGAGCCTGAAGCGAATCGAGTTGACATCTCCTATATATCATTGCTTGAGATTGTCGAGCCACAAGGCAGACCGTAGGTATTCCCAACAAGAGCTGACTGTGACAGCTCAAAGTCTTTGGGAGATGGTACGATGCCATGGTAAGTACATTCTCTTAGGCTGTGATGTGAGTGTCGATTGATTTTAGACGGTTATTGAAACCCTCTAAGATTTGATTGGATCACAGGGATTACCGAGAGGCATCTCAACCCTCTGCCGGTCTTAGACTACAACCAAAACAAATGAAGGTTTGAACGCCTAATGTTTGAAAGTGTGCGTAATGTTTTGGATTGGGTCTGTATAATATATGTGATGTGTAGGATCGATCCACTGGGCTTTCGAGCTCACTCTAAAGACTTGCACTTTAATGGGACGCCTCATTGGGGAGGTAGTCCGGGATAGGTGGTATTGGAAGTAGTATTTTGTTTAAATTTTTCTCAAACAGTTTTCATGTATCTATTTGATTTTAAATTCAGTTGATTAGATCTGAGAACTATTCTATATGTTTGGCATTTTTTGTTTGAATACAAGTTTTAAATATTTATGTTGCATTCTTAATAAATTTTATTGCAAAATTCGGTGAATGTTTTAAGAATTATTTTGATCTTTTGTGTTATATAAGACATCTATCCAGACTTTGATTTGAGAACAAAATGGTTATGAACTTGATTTTGAAGCAAAATATTTTGATAGAACGAAACTTTTAAGTAGCATCTCAATTTTCAATGGGTAACGATCCACACATGAGGTAACACGTGAACGAAGGTCCGGTCGAAAATTGGGGTGTTACATTAATGTCACATGCGAAACATAATCAAACATCGAGGCCACCCGACAGACGGGACGCCACTTAGTTGTCTCTCTTTCATTTTCTTTAATTGTCCAACTCCATGAGACTTCATACAAATTATCATAAAACAGTTGGAAATCTTCAAAATATCACTATTGAAAATATCTTTTAACATTCAAGAGGTACATGGACCTTTGAGATTATTCAATAAAACATCTTTAATACTGACAAGGAAACTACAGCTAGCATGCCTGACGAAAATAAAACTATAAAACCATAAAAGTACATTCTGAAATGAACAACTAAGGTAACTCCCATTCGCCATGCAGCCTCTAATCACCGGTTTCTTAAAATGTTAGAAAAGAAAGGGTGAGCTCCAAGAGCCTAGCGAATCATCTCAAATATTTAAATCATTATTTTAATCAAATAAAACACATATGTCAAACATTTTCATAGATTAAGTGATTTAAACAGTTAATTGTTTATCACTTGATGTTAAAACCAAAAGAAATCCACCTTAATGTTCTAAATCTAAGGAGTGGGGTAAATTCACATACTCAAACCCTTCTCATTCGTGAAGTTGGGCAAATCAAATTGATGAGAAGCAACAATAATATACATCTTTTATTTAATTCTTCTATTTTTGTTATCGAACATTTGAGTTTTATGGTCGTAATGACATGTTTTGTATTTTGTAGTGACAAAATGAAAATTTGCATCAAGTATACATAATGAAGGAATGAGATAGCCAAAAAAGGTCTTGGAATAAGTTGTGACCACTTCCAAAACTAATAACTAAAGTAGAATTGTGTGCAGGAAAACTACAAGAAGTCTCTACATAAGGCGTAACCATACCCAAACTGATACCTCAACTTGAATTGTGTGCAAGAAAATCAGATGAAGTCTTTGCATAAGGCGTGATCTGCCTTAACTAGTCTGCATGACCCAGAAATTATTTCTATTAAAGAAAGATGAATCATTGCAGTAGTTGCTAAAATCTACTACAACATGTTGTCTTATTTTTATAGAAAGTTCTAGTTAGGAAATAATACTTTTGTAAGGGAACACTCATGAGAGTAGTTTCTCATGGGTTCTTTCTAATTTTTTTTATTGTCTTTCCCTTCTGCAAAACTTTCTTTGAGAGTTTTTAGAAGTAGAGAAGGAAAATACTTGGTTTGAAAGGGGATAGGGAGGCTCTTTTGAAGGCATTCTCTATTTTGGTTTCTCTCCTTCTTGCTAGAGATTTTGGAGAGGTGTCTACATTATTTTTGTAGGCTATTTTTATATGGTGTACACCTAAACTTCTTTTTTCTTGCCAAAGGTTAGTCAAGGTTTGATTCACTATGAATTGTGTGATCTAGTTGCTATTTTCTTTCCTCTTCTTCTTTAGAGTTTGTGTATCTTTTGCAACTATCTAGCCAAAGGTTAGTCAAGGTTTGATTTACTATGAATTGTGTGATCTAGTTGCTATTTTCTTTCCTCTTCTTCTTTAGAGTTTGTGTATCTTCTGCAACTATCAATATTACTATTTTGTGTGATTGTTACAAGAAGGTCTATTGTTCTTTCACTAAAACAATATACAACCAATTGAAGCATTGGATCCGTAATTGTTTGTTTCAATAATTAGCGATAAAATAACATAGTTCAATTCGTTGAATTTGATTCATGTTATGTGGATGCATGATCTAGTCTAAATAGACTGAGCTTGTGCGTTTGTTGGCTAGAATTGGTGATCTCTACAGTACTTAATGCAATCAATAAATTAAACTCTAAGAACTTATTTAGCGTTGTTTGTTGATTCAGATTAATCAAAGAGCTTATTTAGCTTAAACAAGAAAGAGAGATCATGTTGTTAATACTGAGATTATACCTTGGACTAGATACATTTATGACATAGATTTCTTTAAAACTGTATTTTTTTTATCTACTTGCTACGATTTATTTTATTTACTTTATTATTATACCTTGGACTAGATACTTTTACAACATAGATTTCTTTGAAACAGTATTTTTCTCATCTACTTGTTGTGATTTATTTTATTTACTTTATTATCAAAACCCCTAATCTTTTATTTTATTGGATAAAAGGAAAAGCTTCCCCAATCTTTGTGGATTCGATTCTACTCATCACTGTTTGCAAAAATTATTTTTGAAAAGAGTAAGATTTTTTTTTGTTGGTTTTAACACCCGTCAAATTTTGGCGCCGTTGCTGAGGATTGGTGTCTAAAGCCAATCTATTTCTTTTGTATCTAGAAGTTCTTGTACAAATGAAATTAAATTTGATTCTGAGATTGAGAAGATGACAAAGAGGTCAAGAAGAGAAACCAAACTACAAGAATCTTTTTCTTTGACTCCAAAGGAAGAATCCACTTTCAATCAAACAAACTTCTCTATTGATTCTTGTAGCGAATCTGATGTTGAGGAGATCATGGTTAATCAAGAGGTAACCTTAAGGGAACTAGCTGAATTAGATTTAACTCAACAACCCCTCTACATTAAATATCAAAACATGAATGTGGGATTCAAAATATAAATCTGGATTGATCCACTTGTTGCCTACATTTCATGGCCTTGAGAATGAAGATCTTCACTAACACTTGAAGGAATTCCATATGGTATTTTCAAGTTTGAAACCACTTGGTG
>JAJIYU010003351.1:0-27029 GCA_030144865.1 Tinospora cordifolia
GAAATAATTTTTGCAGGAGATTGATTGTGCTTCACAAAATGATTATCAGAATGGAAAGGTTTATTAGCAAGAAAATTCGTGTACATTAGTTGCCTTTACGAAGGACATGATGAAAAACAATTTGCCAATCACATTGCTTTAATAAATTGATGTCCGCGATAAGATTAGCTAACAGGTATGCCAAAAGCTGCTTTGAAATTTGAGGCTAACTGCAGCTATGTTACAATATTAGAACAGGTACCCAAACCGCCAAAACAGCTAGAAACCTAATCTCCTTTCCAATTCCTAATGATAGCTCTAAAGGAAGCTTGGTCAGTATTGCCTCTTGTTGCCCCATCGGTATTAACTTTTTACCAATCTCTATCAGGTTTGTCCCAGGTAACCCATGGAGGATTAACAACAACATTAGATTTAAAGTAATCATCAAACACACGTCTCATGTTAGCTAGCATATGTTTTTAGGAGATCATAATTCTACCTATGCTATCTGTGACACCTCCAACGACCATTTTGTTCCGATGCTTCCAAATAATCCAAATAGCCACCGCAAATTTCATAGATCGAATCGCTTGGTACTAAAACGCCTATGCTCCCTCACTTCTTTCATATTATTTACACACTAATGCACTAGGAGTCTCATAAAAACCTGGTGGGTGGGTGGGGCTTGAAAGATTCCAATTCCTTGTGGTGGCTATGATATCACAAACTCGAAGATCTCGATCTTCCTCATGACTAGCCCCTTGCAACTATTTTCAAGAGGTTTAGTATCGCACCATTCTCATCTTGCATGATATTAATCACTTATTATTGGCAACAATTGTTCATTTGGAATGTGGCATTGTGTTCAGTTTATAAGATCAGGATTCGTGTTTTTTAGATGATTTTGGTGAGGAATTTAGGGTTTTTTTTTAAGGTGTGGGTTGTGTTTTTTTCAGATATATTGCGCGTAGGATCACTGTAGAGGCTTTCGAAGAACATTCCATGTTATTATGGCAGAGCATTCCATCCCTTAATTTATGTGTTTTGTACATAGTGATTTACAAATGAAATTGAATTATAAGTTGTGAAGCCAACATTCTAAAGATGCATTAAGCAATCTCTAATATGAAATAGTATTGAGTTGTAATATGATCAAAGAATTGCTTCTTCCGTTGTTGTACCATTTGCATGTTTAATATTTTGTAATTTTTAAGTATAGCAAAATATTTATTGCAACTAATGACAACATGTATGTTTTCAAACCTGTCATGACATTTTGTCACAAATGGGGGTTGGGATTCTAATGTGCTATACCAGCTGTTTTTCTTGTTTCAAGTATTATTTTGGAGAATTATTCTGCTTTGCTGCAAAAAAAGCACTTAATTAATATTATGATATCATCTAGATTTGATATGGGTGCAAGGCTTAGTAAAAGTTCTTGTGAAGCTTTTGACATGATGTTTATTGCTATTCATTTGACAATTTCATGAGTGAATTAGGATGATTGGAAATAAATATGTTGGTGTCTTTTGGTCATTTTTATGTGGGCAATGCCTTTGTTTGGTTTTGATAATAGAGTAGATAGTACCCTCTTGGCATTCTCCCATTGTGGGACTACACTTTTCTATCATCAGTTCCACATTGAGGATGATTATGGATGTATGACCTTAACTTTTCCCTAAACTCTATTTAATGAAAACAACATTTTTTGATTTTAAGTTTATTATTGATGCCATATTGATTTGCTTCACCCTATGACTAGTAATATCTTGGTGTATGTTAACATTTCATACAACTGGGTTTGAATAGTTCATCGCTTGTAGGCTTGACTTTATAGTAGTTAAGTTTAGATCAGCATATTCAGTTCTTACTACTATACAAAGTCTACAAATGCCTCTCAATAATCATCATTTTCATCCTCATGTTTCAATTTTAGATCAATGGGTCCCTTGCATGCACGGCGATCAAGGATTTGATGGCAAAAGGTTCAATTAGGAAGATCTTAGCTCCTGCTAGCCAACATATTTACACTAGAGCTACAAACACCTAGAAGGTCCAACCTTAAGATTTAGTAGAAGAATAAAGTACTTTCATGTTTTTTGCTCTTAAAATGGATTAATGATACCTCCGAATAGCTTGTAAGAATCTTAGTTAATCGAACATGTCGGGTGAAAAACAAATTCACCTGACTTTGACTTGATCTCCTGATAGGCAGGTCAGGCACGTTAGTAGTCGAGTTTGACTGAATATTAGTTGAAAGAAGCTTGCAAGTGAAAGAAGATAAAGGATGTGTTTGAATACAGCAGGGAAAAGCCTTATATATGAGATTTGCCACATTCTCTCTTTCATGTTATATGATGTGGGATAATATTAAGTGTGACATTCAATTTGATTTTGCTTTTCAAAAGGTGAAACCTTACATATGAGATCCAGAGCCCATTCTAAGTTATGCTAAACAATGTGGGATTGTAACACCCCCAGCTCTCGATCTCTATCGCATACGTCATAGGCGACGTGGTTGTCTCGTACCTTGAGACTTCATTTCTTTCGAGTGCAGTTCATCCTGCTTTCTATCTGAGAATTGGGGATATTACTTTTTCTTTACATCATTTATCACATCTGTTAATTTCACTAGATCATATCCCAAGGTACAAAATAGAGTATAAATACAACAGAATAACAATAATCTCAGGATTACATAATAACTGAAAACATTAATTTATGATCAGAGTTATGAACAAATCTTGTGGGCTCTATAGCCAACTTTTGATAATACAAATACTATCTGGCCTGATGAACGACAACTGAACTGATTAAATATAGTGGGTCACATGCCCTACAATACATTTCTTTTCTAATATCCCCATGTTGTGAGACACACTACTACTGATTTACATTGATTTGCTAGAAGCAATGTGTTCAATGATTGGGTGAGCTCAAGAGCCTAGTGGATCATATATAATACATCAATAGCATTATTTAAATCAAACATGAACATGCAAACACTTATCATCCATTAGGCGTTTCAAACATTTATTTATCAACAATTGTCAATTAAACCGAAAGGGGTTAGCCTCTGTATTCCAGATTTGGGGAGAGAGATCAATTTTGAAACTCAAATCCTTCTATGTGAAGTGGGATCATTTTTGAAACTCGGTCCGTTCAGGTGTTGATCCTGACCACCAGTTCTAATTCTGCATGAAACACACACGAAGTACAGTCGTCCCCGCATCGGTACGTGATTGAAATCTTTATTTAATCTTATTTTTGTGTACAGAGCATAATAAAATAAATATTTCGTTAATAATTAAACATTTCATTAGCATGGCATCATAAATCAATATTTTCATAAATGAAAAACAATGACTTTTGATTTCTGATGTAGAAGATCGTACAAGACGCAACTACAGAGCATACTCTCTCGATCATAAGCAATACAAATTAAAAAGAAAGGAAAATCATTAGATCAATATTCTTGCATACTTCTAGGCATTCAAACAATGTAAACATCACATATTCAGCATTTAAATTCAAATAATACTAGAGAGTAGAGTAATCACTTCCACCTCAATCTTTAAGTTGTTATTCCCCCTTGTTCTGAGATTTCGTCTATCACTCTTCGGGATCTACATTTTAAAAATGTGATTTAATAATTGTCTATGAAGAGTACATATGTACAATACCGTATATATGAACAATATCGTATATATGAACAATGCTAAATAGTAATAGTGAACAGTAGTGTATGAACAGTACCGTATATATGAACATAGGCTACGTATGCGTACTGAAATGAATAATGACATCTCAAATCTTAAATAGAGACTAGAGCAGAGTGATTATACCTGCTTTGATAAAAAAACCCTCCAATTGCTTTAAAAGAGGTACCCAACAGTAGATCTTCACTACTACTATGCAGAAACTGAGGTTTTTTCCTTCCTACTACTATATTTGCTGTCTAAAATAGCTGAAGAACAACAGAAGAGAAGAGAATAATCAAAGAAATTCTTTCTTTCTTGCTAGAATGATTTTTCAGAATGAGAGGGGGGAAGGGGTTTATATAGTTTTTTTTGGCAGAAAAAGACGAAACTGCACAGTTGTTAATAGTTTGTTACTATAGCTATAATGCCTGTTACTGTAGCTACAGTAACCATCAAACTTTAATTTGTCTATCGACAAAATAGTGACCGTATTTTTTAACAGTAACTGTATATTTGAACAATAATTTTTTAAATTTTTTTTAAACTCAAATTTTGGGTATTACAACACTAAAATTGTAGGTATTACAACCTACCCTCCTTAAAATAAATTTCGTCCTCAAAATTTGTACTTATCTACGTCAATGTTGTTTGGTTAGATATTTTGAGTGAAGAGATTTAGCTTAAGATTAATCTTTAAGAACTGGGTGGTTTCTTTTGATTAATTGAATAAGTAAGGTACACTTATTCTTTACTATTGTTTTAAAAAGATAGCTGTAGGGTCAGTTTCATAGTAAAGTTCAACTTTGAACCCTTCGTCTCTAGTTGGTGGTAGTTCACAGTGTATTATCTTTACAGAATAGGGATATGAATATGGCATCCTAGCACCGACAGGAATAGTGCCGCCGATAAAACAGTAGCACCAACAATAATGCTAATAATTATGCCGATAAAACAACACTTTTGACTGTAACACCGACAATTACTCCGATAAAACAGTGCCTTTGATAGTAACGCTGACAATTATGCCGTTAAAACAGTGCCTTTGTTTGTAACGCCAACAATTACGCCGATAAAATAGTAGTAGTACTGTTATAATAATATTGTCCTTTCTCCTTTAAATTTCTGGCCATTCGTACCTTTCATCATGCTAACTACACTACACCAAAAAGAGAAGGGTCCTCTTTTCTTTGGTAACCTTATTTTCTTTCATGCGATCTGATCTGAGAAAAACAAAATTAAATCTAAGGGGGCAAATCTTTACATATTCTATCCACTCGTATTCTCTTTTGCGCTAGCCAGTGTTGGATAATTTAGAGTGAAAATATTCGATACCATTTTGACCATTGAACGGGGGAAGCATTATATATGGGATTTACCCCATTTTGATCATTGAACGGGGGAAGCATTATATATTGGATCTACCCCATTTTCTTTTTAGCCCAATCGATGCAGGATAATGTTAAAAGGAACAATTTCAATTTAGTTTTATTTTCTTAATGAGAAGCTATCATAAAGGTGCCCCTCCTCTTTTTCTTCCATTCCTAACAATGTGGGACTTAGAAAGAAAAAAAAAAAGAAAGAGAGAGAGAGAAGGAATCAACCCTCCACATTGATTTAGTTTTGGATGATCCTAAGTACATGTTTCGTGAAGGTTGCAAGCATTAAAACCTAGAGCCATATGGGACAAAATGGAAGTACAAAAACCTAGAATGAAATTAGTAAAACCCAAATTTCTTGTAGGTTGCTATTTAATAAGTTAATAATAAAGATTATTTGACAGGAACAAACTTTTAAAAATTAATTTATTTTAGCTTATGCATAGTTATTTTGCATAAAGATAGAATCTAAGGCTCCTCTTTACAAGCATCCCAATTTTAAAATATAATTATTGGTTAAAAAACAAATCATGAGGGAGATGTGATAGTGTGGGTATTTTCATTTAAAAAATATAATAATATAAAGTTGGATGCAAAATGTTGAAATTAGTTTATTTTCATTTAAAAAAATGGTTTTTTGTTTTTTTTTTTTCTTTCTTTGTGTTTTGCATTCACATAATATTCCGAGTAACTATTATAAAGTTATCTAAATTTGATATACATGAAAATGTATAATAAAAGTTGAATATGATATATCTATTAAAAATTATAAAACAAGTATGTTCAAAAAAATTTACAAGAAATGGCTTAATAATATATATAGTAATAAAGACAATGGTCTTAAATTAATATATTTTAATATTGTAATAATTAAAATACAGACAACAAAAAATACATAATTAATTAGTTTTCATCATCAATTATATGATATATTGTGTTAAACTTGAAACCTTAAAATACATTATAACTAAATAATGCAATAATTGTTTTATTTTATTGCTATTTTCCATATTTAATAGTTTTTTTTTCACGTATGCTAGAACTTTCTTCTTCCTCTTATTTTAGTCTTATAATATTTGTTAGTCCAGGTATATAAAATTAAAAATTTATTCCGTAAAAGTTATGCAATTGTTTTCTATTCTTTTTTAGTTCCATAATGCTTGTAAACAAGATTAAATTGAGTTTTTTTTTCCTATAGAAAAGGTGTTTTACCCATCATCATTTTCCAACACATGCATTTGAGTAGAAAAGTTGAAGTACTAATAATCGGAGTGCATTGCAAAAAAATTTAAAATAAAAATTAATTTTTATTACGTTTCAATTATGAAGCACGATTTTAGGAGTTCTTAATTAGAAAACTCATAATAATTAATTTTTTTTTTTTAGGGTTAGTACTTAATTTTTAAAAGTAGCATTTAGATAGATATTTGTTAGATTTGGCCTAGACGTAAATAATTAGTTATAGATAATATCAGATAATATTTAAGAATATAGTAGATTTTAAAATATATAGGATTTTTGAATATTGGTGTATATATATATTTATATATTTATCGGGTAGCGTGAAATCCGGTTTTTTAAGTCGGTTTACTACTTAAATGACCTGACCAACTTGACTTTTGACCCAACCTACCTTAAAATGATTGGGTTTGGTCGTGTCAGGTCAATCGGGACGCTCTATTATTTTCGCTCAAATTTAGTTGCTAAATCTGGTGGCGAATTTCCTGCCCAGTTGGCATTTGGATTATTTTACTTCAATGTTGTTTTGTTTTGTTTTATTTTTTTTAAATTTTATTTTAATCTTGAAATTTTGACATTTCAATGGTTACAGTGATTCGAACATCTCCAATGCATCGAATCGATGGGCAAGCTGCTACATCAGTCACTAAAAAAAAAAGGCATTGAGTGTCCGGTCTGTTTCGAGCGTTCAACGCCTAAATACATTTATTAGTGTTGAAGTGGCGTTCCATTGATCGCCACCTCAACATTAATAAACGCGCATTGAAGTTGCTCTTAGGACAAGAGTTTCTATTGAAGAAATGCTGTTATTTTATTTTCTAATCTCCCATCATTCATGTGAAAAATAAAGAAAAAAGATTGAAATAGTAAGTTTTTTTAAAGGTTTTTTTCATTGCCTCTTAAGTTATATTTTGTTAAAGAAAAAATAATTTTTTTTAAAAAAATTTATTTTGTCATTTGATTGATAAAATTAGTGATAAAAAATTTTAAAATATTTTTTTAGCCCAACAATTCATCTCATCAAAATTTTCATTTAAAACGTTAATCAATAAATTTTTTTATGAAAATTTTTTTTACATTAATTTAAAAATAGTTCTGTAACTAATTTTTAAATAATCATACAAATTTTTTTTAATAATATTTATATATTTTTTGAATGAAAATTTTCGTAGTAACCGAACGAACGCACCGTTAAATTCGTTATTAAAAAGAGCTACTTTCGGTCCTGTTGATACATTAATCCGTACTGATCCCAATGAAAATCCATTGTTTTCCTCTGTTTCTGGAGTTTTCTTCGATTCAAGCCGCGGTTTTTACTCTGTTTAAGATTTGCAGACTGATCATTTCTTCTGGTGGTAATGGAGACACTTAGAATTACATCTCCTACTGCATCTCTTCTCTTTCCCGAACTTCGAGCGAAACCTGCTAATCTCAAGTTTCAGTCCAAGCAATATATTTCAAAATTTTCATTCAGGATATATATTTCCAAAAATTCGTGTTCTTCTCATTTGTTCGTTAGTTCAGACTCCTCAAATCGAGAGAAGAAAGAAAAGAAGAAACAAAGATCTCCTGACTTCTTGTCCCCGTTTCTTCTTCCTTCTTTACGTCCAATTACCCCCTTCGTTCAATCTGAATGGACACAAATCCTCAAGGGTTGGCTCTGCAGCTTAGTCTCCGTGTACTGCCTCTCCATGATCGTCCCCAAGATCGGAAATTTCTCTGCAGTTCTGGTAAATACCAATGTGAATAGCTTGTCGAAGGAGGGCCTGGTGTTGGGGGTTTTGTGTTGCGTGAGATTAATCGCATATTACTGGCAGCAATCGTTCCTTTGGAACGCGGCACTGTGTTCAGCGTATAAGATCAGGGTGCATGTTTTTGAGAGGGTTTTGGCTAGGGATTTAGGGTTTTTTGAAGGTGCGGGTTCTGTTTCTTCCGGAGATATCGCGTATAGGATCACCGCAGAGGCTTCTAATGTTGCAGACACGATTTACGCTCTCTTGACAGTCAGTAATCTTAAGCTGATACTTTTTGAATTTCCTTTCCTTAGTCTGGGCTTACTTTATGGCTAATGAACTGATTAATTCTCGAATAACATATTTTCTAAAATATTTTGTTGACATTATCTGGAAAGTTATTAAATTACCTTGAAACATGTAAAGATACATATAGCTTTATATCTAAATAATATTACATAGATGAGTGTAGTGATATTATTTGCGCTATATACTTGTGTATGAATTTTACGTGGGGTGTTAATGGATTATATTTTGTCAAGGATGTAGTGGTTTTGTTATATGTATATGAAATGTTGAATTCGGTTTTGTGGTTAATAAGGTGTGATTAATGAGATGTCTTAATGATTATGTTCATTTTATGTGTATTGCCAAAATTCTTGAAAAAATTGGATAGTGAAAAGGTTGACAGGGTATTGCATACATCTACTTTTGGTGTGCTGGTGTAACGTCACTCTACAAAGGGGGTTTTAACAAAGTTGGTATGGGATTAGAGATAGGTAATATAGAGCTAAAAAACAGAGCCCTCTATGCAAAATGTGCCTATAATAGTTGCAGCAAGAAGGTATATTATGGGCCAAAAAGTAAACAGTAGGCATGGTGCCTTCCATCAAAACGAGTGAGAAACATATGAGAGGAAACTAAGGATGAAATATATAAGAGGACCAGGGAGGTTCCTGGGATCAATGATCCGAGACATGTTAGGAATGAGCATGTGGTCGGTAGGGGATGAACAAACTATTCTGTTTTGGGAGGACAGATGGGTAGGAGATAAAGCTTTGGCTGAAGGCTTTTTCAAATATATATAGACTATCTACATGCCATCACAAAACCGCCCATTTCCCAGCATGACAGTCGGATGGGGCAGCCTTAACCATGACGGAATAGGTAGAGGCTGAAAATGTAATATGCCAAATCGAGCATTTCACCATTTTTATCTACAAAGATGCAATATTATAGACATTAGATGTATCTAGTCGCTACTCATCCAAGTCTTTTTCTATTATTTGTTATCCTTATCTCCTTACAAAAATTTTCCATTGGCAAGATCAATCTGGAGAGTAAATGTTCCCCCCAAAGTTAAAATATTCAGATGGCTTGTAGGACATCGGAAGATCAATATGTTGGACATGCTATAAAGGGGTTGCTAGGGCACTACATATCTTCAAATTGGTGCATCCTATGCAAACAACAGGGAGAAAGTCACAGAGTACATCTTCGTATCATGCAAAATGTCCTAGAGGATTTGTTTTAGAAGGACAAACTTCTCAGGCGACTTATAAATTTTCTACCTCTTGCCTCTCACCAGCTCTGATAGTAGGTGTGTCAAAATAGGCGAAAGAAGTAGCAATGATCGTAAAAATGACTACTTTATGGGGACTATGGTTAGAATGGAATAGCAAGGTCTTTAGTGATAAAGAAAAAGACATCTATTAAACTTGGGAAGATATATCTATGATGGCAAGCTCTTGGATAAGGTCTCAAAGTGGAACAATGAATACTCAATTAGGGATTAGCTAATGGGTTTGGATTTATGTTTTCATTGATAACGAGTAGGCGTAGGAGTATGTAAGAAAATCCATATATAACAATATTATAAATATTTCATTAAGGAATAAAATTTTGTTTGTTTCTTCCAAAAAAAAAAAGTCTTTAGAAACTGTATTTTGAAAGCATTTTCCAAAATAATTATGTGGGTAGCAAGCTTTCCTGTGGATTAAGATAGTTTGAATTACGATGGTGCTACAAGGGCCTTTACAAAGTACAAATTCCCTGGTTTATTTACTTGTCTAAGTCCTTTTGATCGCCCTAGAACCTATTTGATACACTGGCTTTAGGATGATCTCCAGGACTTTTGGTGCACGCCTGTTGAATTAAGCACACATGACTCTAGGATGATCTCAAGGACTCCTGGCACGTGCCTGTTGAGTTTAGCAAGAGTCACTTCATCAATTTCGTTTGAATGAAGGGTTTTTCAATTCTATTTAACAGCTGCATTTGCTTCAAAACTAATTTCTATTGATAGTAGAGGTTTAAGCTTTGATATAATCAAGCAAAGTTTTTTCTATTATTCTTGTGGAAGTTATACTTCTATGTTTATTAGAGATGCAAAAAAGGTCAAAAATACTTTTTTTTATTACTCTCTACTTTTTTAGAGATTGATGTAGAACTAACAATCACCAACATCAGTTTTTCTGTAACATTAGAAGTTTTTTTGGTTTATTTTTATTTTTTTGTGAGTGCAGATGGTTGTACCCAGTACTTTGCAGTTTGGAGTAATGGCAACTCAGATGTTACTAATCAGCCCTACCCTTTCATTGGTTTCAGCATTGGTGAGAAGGAAATTCTTCGTTTTAGAGCTTCTTTTTCTTTTTGTTTTGTTCTTTTTCCCCTATTTTTCTTTCTTGATTAGAAAAGCTGGTCTAAAATGTCTTTGCATCTGATTTTGACATCAAATTTTTACTGATGTAACTGTAGGTCATTCCATCCACATGTCTTGTTATTGCCTATCTTGGTGAACGGCTTCGTAAGATATCTAAGAGGGCACATTTTAGTGTGGCTAGGCTTTCTGCTTACCTGAATGAGGTTTTTTACTTTCACCTTCTTTTCTTTTTTAAATGATCAATTTCTTCTAGCTTGAAAATTATACAAGCTTGTTTATATGATGTTTTAGGTTCTTCCATCAATGCTTTTGATAAAGGCGAACAACACAGAATTGTGTGAAAGTACTCGGTTTCAAAGGCTTGCACTTGCTGACCTATCTGAACATTTGAAAAAGAAAAAAATGAAGGCTCTCATTCCTCAAATTGTGCTCATGATATATGTTGGGGTGGTGTTGACAATTTGTGTTGCTTCGTTGTTCATTTGGGGAGGCTCTTCCAATGGTTCTAACATTGCTTCTTTCATAACTTCACTGTTTCTCATAGGAGAGCCAATTCAGGTAATATTTACCATCATTCCTACCTGCAACCTTTGTTTCTCATTATTCTCCTCTCTTTAATTGAAATAAAAGGGGGAACTGGGAGGAAAACGTAAAAATCCTAGATCCTTTGCTATATACAGTCATCAACTACTTTTTGTCTGAGGTTGTCTGGATGCCCGGTTTAATGACTCTTGAGTTCCACAACTCTGAGGGGAGGTTAAAATCTCAGCTAATACATGGGTCTTCGCTTCATCATTGGCAAAATACTTATCTATTTTGATTGGTAGTTAAATTGGAATGTTTGTGTGCCTATTAATGTAGTCTAGAAGCTCATTGGTTATCTTGTTAAGGTTGGGATCCTTAGTATCTTTCTTATGATCAATCTTATGATAAAGTTTTGTTTCCTCTTGAAAAAAAGGCCGAGTAAAGTATGGTGTTCTTGAGTTGTCAGCTCAGTTTTTCGTAGTTGTGAAAATAATTATAATAATTCACCTGGAATAGTTACAACTTAAAGTTCATTGTTTGAGCCCTGCTCATCATGCAATCTTGGATAAGTCTATTAGGTTGAGGCTTTTCTGCTCTGTTCTCTGGCAAGCTGGCTCACACAAAAGACTATTTTAGAGATTGTATTCTCTATACTGATTCCATGTTGGCTGTTCATTACCTGAAAACTCCTCACTTCCATTGGCACAATTAGCTGCAAATAGGACTTTTGTTATCAGCTTTACTCACGGTTTATAAATAAAAAAATGAATAAATACAAATAATGATTAATTGCCTGCTTTTGAAGGTCTATGTTTGATGTTGGATATTGGTAGATTTTATTTTTATGTTCTGGTTCATCCATTCAAGCATGTGGTTGGCACGCAATCTCTTGTACTACGATATGTGACTATTACCGATCACAAAATGTTTCTACATAATTATTTTCTTGTTTTGTACACTATGTATCAGGAAAACTTCTTAATTCCTCAGTCTGAATGTAAAGAATCGTGCAGGATGTGGGAAAAGCATATAATGAATTGAGGGAAGGGGAGCCAGCCATAGACCGATTGTTTGATTTGAGCATATTCAGCTCTCAGGTATTTGATTGAATGGACCATCAACTTGTGACCTTATCTGTTTTATTATTATTATTATTATTTTTGAAACAAAATGATATAGTAAATATATTAAACAAAAATGTAAAGTATAAGTAAGTGTAAGACATGGCTGCACCGGAGATGCCCCCCACATTCAATATTCAGTTAACTGTTACTGCCCATTTCCCCTCCCAAGGTAAGACATAAACTAAGATAGGAATTAGTGCCTCTCCCAGAGATCAGATCCTTCAATCTGTAAATGACACCTAATTTGTTAGCCAACTAGAAATAGAATATTCTTTTGACCACAGATACGCATGAACCCAAGTGAATATGTACAAACTAACAATCAGATATCTTCCCACAACAATGTTTTGGGAATGTTGAAGATCCTCTTATTATGCTTTATGCATAAAGACAACATGGCTGCAAAGAAGGTAATCAATTCAATCTCCCTATCACTTCATTTAGGCTCATATTGAGGCTGAGAGAGATTGATAGGAATCCAAATTGGGAAATCAGAATCTTTACTAAGAAATTCAATATAATAGTAATTAAGAATGTAATTAGCAAATCAAAAGGGCTAAATTCTCCAAACTGGAATTCACTAATGAATGGATAGTCCCCTCATACACCTCCTCAATATTATTTATACTAAGATTATGGCTAACCTAAGTACTATCAAGTAACCGCTATAGTGGGGACCTATCATTACTCCCCCACTCAAAACAACCTTGTCCTCAAGGTTAAAGGTGCATTTTTTTAGGGTAAAATGAAAATGTAATTTTGGAAAAATAATCAAATATTACTATTATCCCCTATTTTATTACATGTATTGACTAGTTGTAAGAGGTAAACAACACTCCACAATCTTTAGACAGTTGCTTCTCTATTTGACTGCAAAATATGTCACGCATGCCCAACAACATCATTTATGCGAAGATTATAGCGAACCTAAGTACTATCAATTAGCCACTACAGTGGGAACCAAAGAGCGAAAATTTGACTTCGCCCCAAACTTTGACATTTGAAAATTAGAATTAATTCGAAGAGTTCAAGAAATTCGAAAGAATTTTTGTAAAAATTTACCAACTTAAACCCAATCAGAATCTTTGACTGTTCGTTTTTTTGATTTCTTTTACAGCTCTCTCGGTCTCTTCTTCTTGGATCGGCACTTAAACACAAAATCTCAATACCCATGCCATTGCCCACAACAACAAATGTCAATCCCTTTCTTAATATTTTTTTTTCTTGTTTGACTATTTGTGCACTAGTACCACTTTCTTTATTATTGTATTTTATTCTTTTGTTTTATTCTGTCAAACAAGCACTCCGCATATCTTCTCATCACCACTTTTTTTCTTCTTTCTGCCAATGACCGGATGACCCATCAACCACTTGTTGTCACTCTCCCACAAGCAAACACCACTTGTTTGACTAAATAATAAAATCTTAATATTAAATTTGCAATTTATCATCTTCCTAAAATAGTAAAATTTTGATTATTTATTTTCTATAAATATGAACTAGTAATCAATGATTGACTAATTTGTATGTTTATTATTTTTTTGTTCTTATTCTTGTAGTCTTGGCAATTTACTCTCAACAAAACTAAGCACTTACTTCCCAATTATAGCAATTTCAATATCAATAATTCATTATCTCTATTTATTTTTCATAATTAAATTGTTTATTTGAATGGAGGGGTTATTGACTTGTTTGGAGGCTTTTCAGTGTATCGCGCAAGAGAACCTTTGACAAACATTATTTGTACAACATTAAGATTATTCGATAAATGTTGTTTTCTTGAACTTATCTCAATTATTTGATATATGCATTAGATTTAAGATAATATTTGTTTGTATGAGTTTTGTTATTATATTATATAGATTTTGTAAATTTCCAGTGTTGAATAAATATGGCTCCTAGGAAGTATGATTCTGGATATGAGAAAAGAAAAGAAAAAAAAAAGAAAAAAAAAGAAAAAAAAGAAAAAAAATTAAGACAATCAGAAAAAGAGGACCTAGATAAGTATGTCATGAAAAGTTTAGATCAATCAAGTCATGTGCAAGACTTGAAAGAAAATGATCATAATGAAGATTATGAAATTGAACCTGAAATTGAACAAGTGGGTGACTTGTTCAATCAAGATCAATCAAGATTTAGATCAATCAAGATTTTAGAGAAAATGATAACGATGAGACTAATGAGATTGAGCCAGAGATTGAAAAATTTGATGAAATTGATGCACATGCTTTGAATGAAAATATCTTAGATCCTCAATTAAAAACAATTTTGATCCACAACACTAGAATGATTTTGATAGGACAACTAGAGACTTGATAGTAGAAAAAGGTCCTATAAGAGAAAAATATTCTTACAAATATCCATTAGATGCTACTTCTAGACATTTCTCTTATTTGCATTATACTAGAAGATTGCCAAATGGTGAAAATCAAGATAGAAAATGGCTAGTATATGTAATAAATGCAAACAAAGTTTATTTTTTATGTTGTAAGTTATTTAAAAGAAAAATTACTTGTAATGGCTTGGCGAAAGAAAGAATTGATTGTTGGAAGCATATTAGTGATAGAATTAAATCACATTAAAATAGTATTATACAAATTACTAACATGAATACTTGGATTGATTTAGATAAAAGATCAAAAAAGTGCAAAACAATTGATAAGAATGTATAAGAGCAAATTTCAAAAAAAAAAAAAAGCATTGGAAACAATTTCTTGTAAGAATAATTGCCATAGTAAAATATCTTGCTAAGCATAATTTAGCTTTTTGTGGCACTCATGAAAAGATTTATGTAAATAATAGTGTTAACTTTTCATATTTAGTTGAGATGATTGCAGAGTTTAATTTAGTAACTCAAGAGCATGTTTGACGCATTCAAAATAATGAAATTCAAAATCATTGTCTTAGTCATAAAATTCAAAATGAGTTGATTTTTATATTATCGTTTAATGTTAAAGATGTGGTTATTTCAAAATTTAAAAAGGCTAAATATTTTTCTGTAATACTTGATTGTACTCCCGATATAAGTCATCAAGAACAAATGACTTTAATAATTCATTGTGTAGACGTGTATAATAATCCAATTAGAATAGAAGAATACTTTTTAGGGTTTTCAAATGTGGATGATACATTCATATTAGGGCTATTTAATAAATTACAATATGTTTTAAAATCTCTTGATGGAAAAGGTTATCGTTTTGTCAATCAAAGCAAAGACTACCTTCTGTGAGTTTGCGTTCATCTTTGGTTCTTGCCATTGTTCTATGGTCACCCTTGACCCCACCTTTTTGTTTGCCTTCCTTCCTTGGAACCTTCGTTGTGTTTGCACCTCCTTTGAGTTAAACCAAGCTACTCAATCTTATCTAAATATCTCCCACCCGTCTGTGTTCCACATTAGGGATAATAATCATCCATGTACTTCCATCATCAGTTGTAAAAATTTCCTTGAAAATCCCATAGTTATTCACTTTCTCTTTAAAGAACCAGACAAAGTGCTCATCCCTCATTGCAAATTTTTTGTTTCTCTTTCTATTGCTGCCCTACCATCGTAGATGCATTTTGAGCAGCCCCCCAGCTGCGTCAATGCCAATCCTTAAGCTGAAGGATCTCCCTCTCATCTCTTCTAACATCGTTACCTTCTTGGTCTGATCATTGTGTTCCTGTCTAAACTCTTTTTCCACCACAAGAAACTTCTTCAAGTTCATATGTTAGTGTTCGAATCACTTTTCTTTGCGGCAATCTGTTCTTCTTAAAGAGCAATCTGTTCTTGTTGATCATGCGGTCTCTGCTTTTGTTGGTGTTACTTACTCCTTTCCACTGGTTATCAACCAATAGTTAGGTCTCTTTTGTTGCTTTTTTCACAAATAATTGACCACTTTATCCAAGGAATCTCTAACTGTTTTTGGACTCTACACCATTCGGCTTTTCAATAAGAATGAAACATTGTCTTATTATCTAATGCCACTTATCGCGTTATTATTTTATTATTGTTGTTGCTTCCATCATGGTTATGTTATTATTATGGTTGTTTTGGTCATTATTATAATCATCACGGATTATTAGAACTTCCCGTTTTAGAGTTTGGAGTTCGCTAGGGATGCATATTGTTTCTTTTTAGGATGATTCTTATTGACTGCAATGGGGTGCTTTTGATTTTTTTGTCGTGGTCACATCTCTGATGCCCTTGATGTTTATATTTATCTCCTATTTTATCTCTAATAGCTGTCTTGTTTCTGCTCAGAGCAAAAGAAGTTTTCAAATACATAAGAAGTGGGGTTGGTTGACATGTACTTGGTTTTTATACGCCAAATATATTGTCCATCAACTAAAAATTATGTTTGCAGTAAAACGAAGAAGCATGATGTTGGAATGTTCAAAAAGATCACAACACCTATAATTTTGGAAGGCATGTGCATCGTAGATAGTATAGATGTGAGACTCTGAGTTTGTGAACAGTTAGTCATAGCTGCGCAAGAATGCTTTGCTCTTCTGATTACTCATTTATTTTCTGTTTTATGAGGTGGCTCATCAAGTATACTTATAAATTCTCATTTCGTGTAAATGTGAAAATAATTTGTCAAGTTTGAAGTATTCTTGAATTTTGAATCCATATAGTTGCAAAGGCTTTGTTAAGTCGAGATATTTCTGTATTTTGGAAGCATTTTTCAATGAAGATGCCCTCTTTCTCAATGGCAACGCCCTCTTTGTTAGTCTTTGGCATATCCTGTTATTTTTATCTTTATTCATCTACAGGCAATGATGTTATATCCTCTGTTCTTTTTAATGAAAGTGTTTTTTATGAGAACGTTTCCCCCTTTGAGCAGAATAGCTTATCATTTTAATCCTGAATACAGGTAATTGAGAAATCAGATGCAGTTGATCTAGATTCTGTTATAGGGGATGTGAAGCTCTGCGACATCTCATTTAGATATGGGGATAATATGCCCCTTGTTTTAGATGGATTGAATCTCCATATAAAACCTGGAGAGACGGTCGCTCTAATAGGGCCTTCTGGAGGGGGAAAAACGACTCTCACAAAACTGCTGCTTCGCCTTTATGATCCTCTTTGTGGTGAGACAATTGAATGAATGGTCCATGAAAATTGTTTTAGACCGCTAAATGTACTTTTACCATTTGTGGATGGGATCTGGATTTGGTCCTTCAATTCCATTTGCTTAAATTCTTCAGCCACTCATTTCATTTTGACTTTTATGCATCAAATGGTGTTATTTGCGTGTCTTGAATTGGTTTAAGTTCATTAATTCTTCATCTATTGCCAGGTTCTATACTCATTGATGACTATAATATTCAGAGTATCCGGTTGAGGAGTTTGCGGCAACATGTTGGTCTTGTTTCTCAGGACATTGTGAGTTAATAATTTTTCTTTTTGTTCGCAGTCATTCTTTTCTGTAGATGCCGCATTTTAACTTGAATGGATCTTTGTCATCAGGCAAGTGGAAATAAGGTTGCTTATACTTTCAATGGGGTGAAATAGTTCCTCTTTGGAATTGTAAAGGTTTATACCTTCTGACTTTGCCAAGTGGGTGATCTTTGAATTTGCTGGTTTGTGGATTTGAGAAGTCACTAGTCTCTTCCACTCACTTTCTTGCTTAGTAATACCTGCAAATGAAGGTGTCAAAAATAACTCATGGCATCCTCGTTGTCACCCTCTGCATCTTGTGGCTTGTGCCATTCTCTTGTTTGGTTAATCATAATGATGTTTGTCCAGTGTCCACTTAGATACACCTTATGTTTATCAGGCACTTCTATCAGGGACTGTTGCAGAAAACATTGGCTATAGGGATTTAACAAGAAAAATTGACATGGTGCGGGTTAAGCATGCAGCAAGAACAGCAAATGCAGATGAATTCATTAGAGCACTACCAAAAGGTTATGACACTGATATTGGACAAAGGGGCACAATTTTGAGTGGAGGTCAGAAGCAAAGGCAAGAACTCAATTCTTAAGCTTATTAATAATACTTGTTGTGCTTCTTTAACTTGGTTATGCATCGTGACATCTTTCTACTGCACAAAATTAGTTCTGTTGGACGGTTGGTCATTGTTTACATTTTAATGAGTCTTTATGAGATCATCTTTCACAGGCTTGCGATTGCAAGGGCAATCTATCAGAACTCCTCTATACTGGTTCTGGATGAAGCTACTTCTGCTTTAGATAGCAAGTCAGAGCAGCTGGTGAGACAAGCTGTGGAGCGTTTAATGAAAGATCGCACTGTAAGTTTCACAACAAACACTTCTAAGATTTGTGTATTTTACAACAATCCATAGCAGTTCCTCCAAATGTGCATCTTCACTAGCTTTTCACTTGTCAATCATGTATCACTTGGCTATCAAATTATGCACTTTACGGTTGCTTGCTTCCATGTAACATTTATTTTCCTTTTAAAAGAAATTCTTATTCCCTTTTGATAATACTTTTGACTTGTACACTGTAGGTACTTGTGGTTGCTCACAGATTGGAAACAATCCTAATGGCCAACCGGGTCATTATTTTAGAAAATGGGAAGTTGGAGGACGTGCCTCACACATCTCTTTTAAATGACTTCAGTCATTATGGTTCACATATATCTAAAGGAACCATAGAATTAGTTTGATACAACAGAAAGAGCAGTCTTAAAATGCTTGTACAGCTTTCTCTTTCTCTCTAATCCTTTGCTGGGGTTCAGCAGATATGTTAGGAAGATTGGAAAATCCAATGGTGTTAAATATTTACTGTCTTTGAGGTCCTTCATTTACTGATTTCATTCCATCTGGTTTGCCAAATGCCGTAGAACACACCAAGCAATCTCTTGTCAGGTACATCATCTCCTGTCATCTTAGCAGTGGCATTTAAGTTTTATATGTGAGAGAGAAGACAAAAAAAAAGAAAAAAAAAAAGAAAAAAAAAAGAAAAGAAAAGGCAAAACAAAAACAGAAAACTCAGCAATGAACAACAATGATACGCAGTGGTAGGGGTTGGGGTTTACATGAATGGGTCTGACCCGACCTTTTTTGGCAGGACCCACCATCTGATCTGACTTGGTCGGATTGGAACATTTTTGACCTGACAACTCCAATTTTTTGGTCAAACTTGATCCGACCTGAAATGGTCAGATTTGTTTGGGACAAGCTGATTGGGTGGCTTACACCCCTAGTGTTTATATGTCTGACAGGAAGCTCTCTTTGCTGCTTTTATATATTTTATGTCAGACATGGTGGAGATACTGCAATACACCTTTGAGCTTCTCCACCTTCATCTTTTACACGGTAAGTCAACTGTTCTCCTAACTGAAGTACTTCCCTTCATGGCAAAGACACCAATAGCAATAGAAGGACAATGAATTAAACTAGTCCAGGATTGACCACAGCAACTGGATTTTTGTCAAAATATATGCTTAAATGGTCTAGTTGGAGCACAGAAGAGGTTTTTCGTGAAGATGCTTCTTCTGTTATCTAGCACAATGGCTGTTTCAGTAAACTACAAGATATATTATTTTAATACAAGTTCCTTGAAAATCAGAAATGCTCACAGGAGAAAAAGCTATGAAATTGCTAAATTCTGTATTGAATTTAGGCTAATTGACCTGTTGAATGGCTGATAGACTCAAGCACTTGGATTTGGATTAAAATCTAGAAACAGAAAAGCCAAAAAAAAAAAAAAAAGAAAAAAAAAGAAAAGAAAAGAAAATGAAATTGGGATTAAATTTCTTTTTATCAAGCAGAACAGATGGATAAGAAGATGAAGAAAGCCTTATGTTCAATCGGTTTTCGTGTTGCCATCACGCGTCATTATTAGTGCACACGAGAAGTGTTGGCTTCATATAAAAAATCCAAACCTGAAAGTTTTCATAAATCTCTTGCTGACTCTACGATGTCTCCATAAATTAAAAAAAACAGGGCCTATGGTGGTGTGGAAAAGAGAGGCACAAAGAATTAGCTAGATTGGCACACATAGTTAAAAACCATCAGTTCACCTTGTCATTGAATGAGAGCTATCCAATTTGTATGATTTGGTTTAGTAGCAATGCCTTGCTTGGCATTAGATCATTAAACTTTTAAGTGCATAAGATTGATGAATGGTTCTTGTTTGTACTAGCCTATATACATTGTTGGGCCTCTATTGAATACCTTGAGCTATTAGATTAGATAAAGTAGATTCCAATTAGCACGATATAAAAATAGAGCTCTAATGAGAGGTTAAGAGTTCAGAACTACTTTTTTTTTTTCCAATTTCATGTGCTCTCTCCTTGCATATTTGACACTTCTTTTTTTTTTTTTTTTTTTGTTTGTGTGAAAGAAACAAATTTATTGAAATTAATGGCGAATTGCACCCGTACATATTTATGTATTTGGCATTTTAGTTCTTATATTTACATATTCTGTCTCTATGGGTTGAAATGTGAGAACTTCTAATAAAGGGGTATTCCAAGTGCATGGGGCTTCTACCACTGCAAATCTAAAGAAAAAGTGATTTATGCAACTTTACTTTCATAATGGAGATCTTATTTTGGATTTGAACTTGTGACCCCTAGGTCATAATAGATTGCCTGAAGACCCATCTTTCAAGATGAGTGTTAGTAAGATTATCAAGAAATAATTATCAAGAGTGCAATTTAAACATTGGAAGGGTATATTCATACATAACATTAATACTTTATATGGTTCTTAGACTTAGATCACATCAAGAACAATTGGACTTCCAACTCTGTGGATGCCATTGCTCCATGTTATGGATCCAAACACAAAGCCTCCTCTGTTGCCACTTCTATAGGAAATGAAATCAACTTTAAAAGACTTCTTTTCTCCAGCCTTCCTAAATTTAAGCTTACATGGTCTCACTACAACTTCCACACCAATTGGCTTCTCAACATGCACCAAATAAACTGTAGGACCTTTTCCATAGTAAGTCACTGTCCTGCTAATTGTAATAGTTCCATTCATGTTGGAAACACCAATAGAAGGATAATTGAGATTGTAGGAAGGAGTGGGATGCTTCTTGCAGGAAAGTGGCTTCCCTGTCATATTTCTCAGTTGTTTAGGCCCAGCACCAATGCTACATAGAAAATCGATAATATTGTTGGAATCAAATTCATAAACTAGTCCTGGATCCACTGCAGCAACTGGATTTATGTGGCCAGAACCATAATTGAATGGTGTTGTTGGAGAACGAAGTGGGTCTTTTACTATGGTGTTTCCAGTGTTGTCTAGCACAGTAGCTGTTGGCATTGAAGTGAAAAAAAAGAAAAAAAGAAAGATGTTACAAGGTTTCTCAAAGAGCAGATATGATCGTATGAAATTAATGAAGACTAAGTACCCGTTGTCATCAGGGCAGACTGAATTGCTGATGGGCTCCAGGAAGGGTGACTAGACTTTATAATTGCGGCAATAGCAGAGGCATGTGGACAAGACATGGACGTGCCTGAGATGATATTATAGTTGACAGATTGTTCAGCGGTGGCTTCAGTTGCTAATGGAGACCAAGCTGCCAATATGTTTACACCCGGGGCCGTTATATCTGGCTGAACGACAAGTATCATTAGATGATCAAGCTCTTTGCTCTTTATTTTTAAGATTAACCCCTCTGACAAAGAAACAAAGAAACAAAGAAACAAAGGAAGAGAGAGAGAGAGAGAGAGAGAGAGAGAGAGAGAGAGAGAGAGAGAGAGAGAGAGAGAGAGAGAGAGAGAGAGAGAGAGAGAGAGAGGGGGAAAAACTTGATATTTATCTTTTTTTGATAATATATGGACTGATAATATTAGGTCCAATGGAAGAGAAAACCGCCATCTTTGGAGCAGGCTTTGTTTTGAGAATTGTAACAGTTGGGAGAATTCTAGCAACTGGGTTCCTGTTAGCAAAATGACAGTGAATGTTCATGTTTTATTTCCAAGGGGTTCCAAACATACATGTAAGCATTATTTTTCTGCGAATCATTTAGAGAATAGAAACTTACTTTTCAGTTGATAGATATGTTTGAAGATCTTTTGCTTCTGTTTGGCCTATTAGTGTGGTGGGTATGACAAATTGGAAGCCTACATCTTTTGCCAATGAATCGATGAGAATCATTCCAATGCCTCCCCCTTTTCTTATCACTATACTCTTCATCCTTCTGTCATCTCCAATTGTCTCAACGGTGCACACAACAATCTTACCATTAATCAAGTTCGAATCAAGAGTGTTGCTCTTGCACAAACTGTAAAAAGAATGACACCCATAACTGCATTAGGAAAGACAGTAACTGTATTCTAATAGGAGAATCTAAGAAACTTAAATATATTGAACTCGGAGCTACTAAACATGCCTTTTTAGTATTGAGCATACCTTGCATCCTTATCTGAAACACCTGGAGCTGCAGCAGTAGTTGCATTTATAATGCCATAATATTTCTTCATCTTGAATGGGTTTAATGAAAATCCCTGCAAATGCATGATAGCAACATTTCCATTCACAAATGCTTTTGTGTTCATGAACCAAAGAAAGAGATTCTTCAGTTTTAGGATTATGAAACCAACCACATTGAACATTTGTCAAATTGATTTTCAACACACCTCAAGTAGTTTTGAATTTCCGAGATAGACAATTGAGTTGAATTCTCGATCAATAGAGCTGGCTGCGACTGTTAGGATCCAAGGCGCAACATTAGTTGCAGTATTAGGAAGCCTAGCATTGCCAGCTGAAGCTGAAACAAGAATTCCCTTCTTGAAAGCATGGAATGATGCAATTGAAATTGCATCGGAAAAAAAGTTTGGTTGGGGCGGTGTTGGGCCCGCTGAGAGAGAGATGATATCAACACCATCCTCGATGGCATCCCCAAAAGCTAGAAGGAGGTCAGCATCAGTACATTTCTTGAACCAGCATGCCTTGTAGATAGCAAGTCTAGCATTAGGCACACCGCCCCTTGCAGTCCCTCTTGCCATCCCAAGCAGACTTGCATTGGTCACCACTGATCCAGCCACCGTGGAGGCAACATGGGTGCCATGGCCATCTGTGTCACGAGCAGACCGAAAAAATATAGACTTCTGAGACTCAAGAGATCCAAACTCAGCTTCAAATCCTTTGTAGTAATACCGGGCACCAATAAGTTTCCTACAAAATCCAAAACTCGGTAATATGACAGAGTATGGCTATTCAATGCCACTAAAATTTGAATACCTGTTACAGTTTGCTAATGTAAAGTTTTCTCCTATAACACATTGCCCTTTAAATTGTTTTGGAGTTGAGCCTAGTTGTTCGTCACTGAAGCTCTTTGACTCCGGCCAAACGCCTGTAGATCAAACGCCAAACTCTTTCTCATACGAGTTAATTTATGATTCTTACTAAATAATTAGAACAGACACAAAATTATTAATAAAATGATATAAACATATTAGGCATTAATGTTTCAACATATTTAATGGATTAAACAAAAAAATGTTTTACCTGTGTCAATCACACCAACAATAACATCAGACTGAGCTTGGAGTGACAACTTGTTATATTGCTCAATAGGCTGGACTTGTAGAAAGTGCCATGAATGAGTTGTATGGACATGATTCACTTTACTCTTAAAAACTGAAATAACTGATTCACTTGCTGAAACGTCAAAGCAGGGCCAATGGTTTCACATAATTTCAATCTATATATTTTTGTTAAAGAAAAAAGATAAAAATAACAATGAAGCTGAAGTTACTTATTACGTATGATTCAAGCTTACTTGCGAGTGTTTGTGCTTGTTCTGGTGTGATCATGGCTGAGAAGCCTCTGAAGCTCTTAGTGTAATGGTGAACTACTGCTTCATCAGTGCTAGAAAGACACGAAAAAAAAAAAAAAAAAAGAAACATTTTTAGTTTGACAGCTTTATAATCCTCAGATGACAAAATAAACCAAGGGATTATATAGCAATTACATGAAATATTTTAGTCCAACCTTGCAGTTACTTTTAGAAGCATTTCATTATTAGCTGAGATCACAGAATCTGAATCAGGATGAGAGTGTTCCCCCATGTAAACAATGTAGAGCAGCTGCTAATCACACAACATTTCAATACTAAGTCTTAGCTCCCTCTTATAAGTGCAAATAAAAATAGATGACACAAAAACTTGAAAATAATGCCTAGTAAATATTTTACAATTGTGTAATGCAAAACAGTCATAAATATTAGTGAAGTTTGAATAACATTAGAAAAATGGTGAGTAACCATGAAGATAGCAATCTTGCCTTAGTAGTGTTGGTACTACTTCCAGTGGCCAACGCAAATTCAATTAAGAACAAGAAAAGGGTAAGAAAGACTGTGCTTAGTTTCATGTTTTCTTCACAATCCTGGTTCAATGTTGGTGACAAGGGGGGAATTTCATGAGAAACAGAGAGTGACCCTCCTCTCCCCCTGCTGTAGTTCTTATAGTTTTGAAGATTCCAGAAGTGAAACTGATTGATGATAGTGGGAGATGATGTTGTTTCACCATATTTATTGATGTTTTGTGAGCCAACTTTTTCTTTCTTCCTTTTTTTTTCTTCTTCTTCTTTTAAGAGTGGAGAATTTATATTTATCTTGCTTTGTGATGTTAATTTCTCTCATGGACCCCAAACTTTGGTGGAATTTTAGACATTCAAGGATTGAGACTCCTCAAGTGCATTATCTCTGTTGGCCTGCATTTTGGATGTGTAGCACTTCCGAATCGAGCTGGCTACTAAAATATTTTTGGTTGTTCTTTTTTTTTAAAAATTTTACAAAGGTCTAATAAAGGCAAAACACAATATTATAAGTTATATTTCCAAAAATGATTTAAAAAAAATTAAGAAGTTCTTACATATAGCATAAATCTCATGGCAAAAAAATAATAATCATAATAATTACATTTCGTAATATACTATAATATAGTAATACGAATTGATAGAATTTAATTACAATATAATAACAGGAATTGTCACCTATATATTTATTTATATATAGTACATATAATACTTAAATTTTTGGAAATAATTATAGGTCAATATTTATAAGCATTGTTTGCCAATGAAATATGTACATTATCCTTAAGGGTCATAAATTTCTTGAGATTTTAATCGAACTTAAAATGAAAAAAAAAAAAAAATTAACAGAAAAGTACGAATCCTGAAGTTCATTCATTTATGTATTTATTCTGATAAAATATGAAGCTAAAAAGTTTGATTTAGACTTTCCAAGATGGAATCCAACGTTTTTTTGATCTTGAACCTCTTTTTTATTTATTTTTTCATATGGAGTAATTCAATTCATTATCATTATCCTTGTGGACATGCGTTCTGGATATAATGCACGTCTCAAAGTTTATTTTGCTTTTCCAGATGGATAAGGCATTTTAGCATAAAGTGTCTTTGGCATTAACGTCTGTCAGTTGGTTCCAATGAAAATGAAATTTGACTACTTTAAATCAACAAATTTCACTATAATTTCCGATTTTCTACAAACATTTTTAGGAGAAGTTATCCTCGTTAGCGTTTCCATCTCCATTCAGTTTGTCATTCAAAACCTGAGCAGTTCGATCAAGATGAATTGTTATTTGGCCTAAACGATTATGGATCAATTCAAAATTTTGATATGACAGAACAATTTAAAAGATAAAGTATCGCCAATTTCTTCATGTTTGTAATGACAAAGGGGGGCCTGTTATGTTAGTTTTGTCTAATTATATCTTTACTCCATTTTCTCCATTTTTTTTTAAAAATAAGAATATAATTCCAATTTTTCATTATTTTTAGGAAATAACATACTTCCTTAATGGAAATAGTAAAAAGAATTTGTCTTAAAATGTTTTGAATGGAAAAAATTTTTGATGTTTTTAGACCCTTCAGATACAAAATATAAAATTTAAATCATAAACCAAATGGAAACTTATTTCATGACTTTAAAAAAAGAAAAAATAAAATAAAATTAAAACAATTGTTTTGAAAGCAGATGTTATTTGGGGTCATGTAGACAGTTGGAGCTCAATCTATCAAATAGATTTTTTAGGTTTTAGTGTCCTTTTTTACATGGAGAGAGAGAATTAGAATAGTCGAATTCTTCATTGAGTTTGGAAAGAATGAATTACAAAAATCTCACAAGTAAAATAACCATATATAATTAGTTTGAAAAACGGAACATTGTTCTTCTGATTATTCTGTAAAAACATGAAGTCCAATCGGTCTTCCGAGAGTTCCAATTCTATGAATGCCATTGTTTGTGTTAAGGACCCTAATACAAAACTTTCATTGCTACTCTTTGTTAGAAAATTAGGAAATCTATGTAGATAACCTATTATAGAATCATATATCAGAATTTAAATCATTGTTCGAATAAATAGAAATAAGAAAGAAATAAAATCAATTGATAGAAGTTTGCAGAAGCGTAATGTCCTACAACAAAATTTCGCCTAAGTGTTTGAAGATCAATTCGGTGACTATCTCCCAGAATTAGACTATCAAATCAATTTGGAAGCACTGCAAATTGATTCTAGAAAACTGGAATACTCTATTTTGATCTTGGTAATTCGTTAAAAATTTTTTTTTAATTCGAACAATGCAAAATATTTTATTTATAAAAAACAAGTGGACAACAATGAAAGATTGCAACTTTCTAAAAAATAATTATAAACTGTCTTTAACAGTTATAATTCGAATTTAAAAAATAGTTATTTAATAATTTGTCGGGACCCACAGTGTCACAACAAACCCGTTCGCAAGTCGAGCTTGCCAAGA
>JAJIYU010003352.1:0-27034 GCA_030144865.1 Tinospora cordifolia
GACTTCCAAATGAAATTCACCGGCCCATTTTGACTTCTCCTTGCATGGCTGGAAATTTGGCTTCTAAATGACTGAACTGAGAATCTCCTACTAGGGTCTGCATTCCACAAATGCTTATCTTCCTCCATAATGTTGCTTATCTGAAACCTGTGGAGAGTATTCAGAAGCTCTCCCAATTCTTCCACACGAGTGTCATTCACATTGCTGGAAATGTACAAGTTCCATCCCCATGGACTATTCCCCTATTCCTCATTGTGACTTCTAAATTCTGATACCACTCCATCTTTCTTCTGTGACAATCTATAAATGTTAGGTAATTTATTTTGAAGAATATCCTCTCCACGCCATGTATCCTTCCAAAATCTCACATGATTGCCTTTCCCAACCTTCCAATTTATGTGGTTCCTGAATTTTCCATAAAGATTGAAAATGTCTTTCCATGGGGATCGGTGATGACTCTTTTTATTCAAACCAGCCTCTCTACCAAAAGCTTCCTCACCATGTATACTTTTTATCATCCTAGCCCACATCGCCTGAGGATTTATCATCATGCTCCATAGCCATCTGCCCCTTAGAGCCGTATTCCTTCTAATCATGCCTCTGACACCTAAACCTCCCTTATTTATGTCTTGACTAACCTGTTCCCATCTGATCATGTTTTGTCCCTTTTCTGAATCTTCATTTTTCCACAGAAAATCATGCATAAGCTTCTCTATATGGCCTGCCACTGTTTTTGGCATCCTAAAGACTGATAAGAAGTATGTTGGTAGGGCCTCCAAAACAGTTTTCAGCAGCAATAATCTTCCCCCTCGTGATAAATAACTTTTCTTCCACCCTGTTATTCTCCTTTTTATTGTTTGGATCATTGGGTCCCAAAAACTGATTTTGTAAGGGTTACCTCCCAACGGCAAACCTAGGTATTTGATTGGCTATGAACCTTGGGAGACTTGCAACCTTTCAGCTGTATTGGCCACCATAGCTTCTGAAACATTTAAACCTATCAGTTGGCTTTTTCCTCCATTAATTCTCATGCCAGTTAAAAAACAGAAAGCCATAATTACTTTTTTTACGACTTCCACTTGTTCCTTCTTGCTGGGTACAAACAATATGCAATCATCCGCAAACAGCAGGTGGGTCAGCTGAGTCTTGTTCTTCCCCACTTCTACCCCTTCCATTCGTCCCACTTGCACAGCTTTTTGAATGATTCTAGTGAGGGTATCTACTACCAAAGTGAATAGGAAGGGAGATAAAGGATCTCCCTGTCTCAAACCTCGGTGACCATTGAACTTTCCCCTAGGATGACCATTAATAAAGATAGAATAATTAGTTGTTCGCCGGCACGCCTGAATCCACCTTCTCCATCTGTCGCCAAAACCTTTTTGCTGCATAACCGAGTCTAAATAATTCCATCTTACCGAATCATAAGCCTTGGCTAGGTCTACCTTCAGAAGAAAACCCTCCTTTCTTCTTGTTCGTTGGTCTTCCACTACTTCATTAGCAATCAGAATTGCTTCTGTTATCTGTCCATTCTCAACAAAAGCGAACTGATGTTCACTTATTGTTTCAGGAAGAGCCTGTCGGAGCCTATTCGCCAAGGTTTTGGCAATAATTTTGTAAAGACTGGTTGTTAGGCTAATCGGTTTGAAGTCTTCCACCCGCATAGAGTTTGCCTTTTTGGAAATTAGACAAATATATGTTTCATTTACCTTTCGGTTCACAACTGCATCTTTGTGGAACTCTTTCATACCTGCCACTATGTCCTCCTTAACCGTATTCCAATTGTGCTGGAAAAACGTCATAGTAAATCCATCGGAACCTGGAGCTTTGTCCCCCTCACAACTGAAGACAGCCTCTCTTATCTCCTCCTCTTCAAATTCTCTTTCCAGCCATTGACTTCTATCTAGAGAAATCTGCTACCAGTCCAACCCCTCCACCTTCCATTTCTCCTTAACTGGTTCCATTACCATCTCAGAAAAGTAATTGATGATTAAATTCTGAATATCCTCTTCTTTATCGATCAAATTGCCCTCTCTGTCTTCCATTTTTGAAATTACAGCTCTAGATTTCCTTATAGAAAGAATTCTGTGAAAAAATTTTGAATTAACATCCCCTTCTTTAGCCCATTTAAGTTTTGCTTTTTGTCTGCAGGCCCTCTCATGTCTACATTCAAGGACATGAATCTCCTCCACTATTTTCCTTCGGTCTTCCAAAAGTTGCTCTCCTTCCTCTCTTTTTAGTCTTCTATCTAGGATCCTAAGATTCTCTTTCCGAGCTAATTCCTTAGCTTTGTCCTCCTCCATCTACTCCCTCGCCCACTCCTTTAATTTCCCTCGCAGATTCTGCAACTTTTGCATAATTTTATAGCCTTCCCATCCTTGGCTATGAAAGTTGACCCGTTCTGATGTCATCATTTGTATGCATTTGGGCTGCTTGAGCCATTCATTATTAAACCGAAAGGGAACATGACCCCATTTTGTTTGATCAGTGTTCAACATGATTGGCCAATGATCTGATGTTGTACGCTGTAAGCCCCAGACATGCTGTTGCTGGAATTTCTCCCCCCACTCCTAATTACATAGAAATCTATCCAGCTTAGACATGGCAGGGTTGGTTCCCCCGTTGCTCCAGGTAAACTTTAGATTTCTCATTTCTTGTTCACAGAGTTGCATTTCCCTTATCCATTCATCGAACATTTTCATGGTATGTTGATTATTTTTCTTCTCTTCCATGCTTCTATTCATATTAAAATCTCTTCCTATGCACCAAGGGCCTTTAACAGAGGTCGAGAGAGCTGCTATTTCAATCAGACAATCCTCTTTCCCCGAAAAGTCACAGGGGCTGTAGACATTTGTGAACCACCTACTACCTTGATCACCATCCTCAACTCTGATAGATATGGAATGAGTCCCCACTTTCCTGTCCACCACACGAAATTTGCGAGTATCCCACATGATCACCATACCCCCGGATTTACCTTCCGCTAGTTTCGTTAGCCACTCCACAAACCTGTTCTTCCATAGTTGTCCCATAGTCTTGTGATCTAACTCCACTCTCTTTGTTTCTTGAATGGCTATTAAATCAGCTTGGGCTGCTGCAATGGTTCTTTTGATCGCTCTTCTCTTGTCTTCCCTCCCACACCCTCTTACATTCCAACTGAGAATCTTCATAATAATTGAAAACACCCCACTTGAAAGAGACACCCTCATGCTTCCACCAGCTGGGTGTTGATTGATAACAAGAAATCACGAACCCTCTCGTACTCCGTCATTTGAGCCTCCTCGTCCCAACCATTTTGTCCCTAATTACTTATCATCTGTTGTTTTCCTTCAGATATATCCCGAGCTCTTTTCCTGTTATCATCCTCTTGTTCTCTACTTCTTGTCCACAACACTTCATTGTTCTTCTGAGATTCTTCAGACTCACTAGAAAGGACAGGGAGAGTTGGAGCAAGGTAAGGGTTGCGTACCTGTGCATAGTCTGTTTCTTCGTGATGTTTGGTCTCGCTACCCGGCCCTGTCTCAGCTGCTGTGTACTCCACGTCCGTGTTTTGCGTTTCCAAGACTCTTTCCGAGTCTCCCTGTTCCTCTTCTTCATCATGTTCCGGAATTGATTTCATATCCGACTCCGAGAACTTTGATTCTCCTACTTGTGTAGCCCAGTATACCATTGCACTAGCCTGTTTCTTCTTCTCTTCTTTTGCCCTTCGTCTGTAGACTTTTAGACCGGGCTGTGTCTTTTCTTGCCGGTCCACCAGCCTTTTATCCTTCCATCTACGGGTCAGGCTTCCTTCATTGGGCCCACTTATATGTTCTGGGTTCACTAATTCTCTGTTGGGCGAAGTGCTCGGGCTTCGGTTGCTCCTTGACCCGATCCACTTCTCCTGAGCTTCCAGACTCACCTGATCCACCAATTTTCCTTTCCCCTTGACCCGACTGGGCCCACCTCTGTCTTCCGTAGGAACGTCAGAGACTGTTGTCTGTTTCCTGTTGGTTCGCTGAGCTTTCAAACCTGCTTCGCCGCCTGACATCGTCTTCCGTTTAGACTCTCTTTTCCCCCAGTCTTCCTCGAGATTCCCGTCATCGTCCTCCGAGCTAGACAATACAATCTCGTCGTTCCTCCGGCCGGCGTACCTCCACTCCTTCAGCCGCATGATGTCCGTTGGATATTTTTCGGTGAACTGGTTGATGATCTGCTGCCGGAGCTCCGTTATCTCGGCTCCCCAATTTCTTTCGATTTCCACTAAACGAAGCTCCTGTATATCGTTGTCATCATATATCTCGAACTCCTTCGGGAGGAAACCAGAATCATGTCCTCTTAATCGCAGGAATGCCATTTTCATGGACTCCGCCGAGCTGGTGATGCTAGCTATGTCCAGCAATCCGCTGCACATCTCCCCGATTTTATCAAAAGTATGAACATGCCATTTCTCTGGACTTATGCCTTCAACTCCCACCCACCTATTTCTGCATGCTATCTTGGCCCTTCCAATCTCCCATTCTTTCTTCCATTCTTCAAAATAGAAGCCCCCGATCGTCGTGTGAAGTTTTTTCGCCTGTATTTTCTGAATTTCCTCCTTGTCGTAGCAGTGAAGCAGGGCCCTGGCTACATCTAACCGTCTGATATGTATTTCTCGTTTGAGCATTCGACGGATGGACAACTCTATTGTCCTCCACGAAGTCTCATAAGTTGTTCGAATGATCAGGAAGTCCCTACCTTCATCATTCCTCCTATTTTCACTTCTCCTTAGCCGTCGTCGCCCCTCTTCCGTGCGTTCCCACTGTCCTTTGTTGCGTTTCCTTTCCTCTGTTACCTTCCGTTCTTCCTCCCATGTATGGCTCCTTGGTCGTTCTACTTCCGTTTCCTTCATTCTCGCCTTTGTGAGCCTAACATCTTCTTCTCTAATCACCATATCCAGGGCCTTCCATAAATTATTCCAGGCTTCAGTGTTTCTCTCTTCTGGGATGACTATGTTTTCAACCTGACCCTTCACCATTTTTGTCAATTAATAAACCTCCCTCTTTCATTTACCAGCACCTCCATGAGTAAGTTGTAAACCTTTCCTCTGAACACCCCGGTTCTCGGTTTTGACTTTCCGTCTAGCAACTCTGTCTTCACCTTCGCTTTGATCCACTATATTGCTTCTCTTGACAGAACGACTTGTAAGTGTCGCGTCCTGTTAATTTCCTGTAGTATAATATCCTCCGAGTCGCACGTAAAGCATACCGAGAAATATTTATATTTCTTTGGAAAAGATACATACACCCATTCCCCGTTTGACGAGCTTAAAACCTTTCCTTTGGTGTCCCCACCCCTCATTAAACCTTTTGAATATTCCTTCCTTTTATGGTAACTGGTTACGCCCTCTTCTGGTGCCCGCTCCGTTTTGTATTGTATATTCCTTCTCCTCTTACGTGTCACTACTATCCATTCCTTGTCATCTTCTATTTCCTTATTTCGCCATGTTAATGCTTGTTTCCACGACTGTTCCATTCCATAATGTCCAGCGGTTTCATATCTCCTTTGGCCTCCCTTATCATTCCGGTGTTTCTTGTCTTCACGTCCATGGCCTGTTGAGATACTCCCCCCCTTCCTTCGTGTCAGGTGGTCGTCCCTTTTTGAGGTGATCGTCTGTTCAACTTTTCCAGTTTTCCATCCATCCTTGACGTCCTGAGGTCTCCATTGTCCTAAGTTCTTCGTCCTCCCACGCTCCATTTCAGCAGATCTCAAAGTGTTTGAAAACTGCCTTATGTGTTTTTCGCACTAAACTCATACAAAGATTATTGACCATAGAGTGTAATTTGGACTTTTTTTTAGGGGATACCTCATCCAACTTTGTCATAATAAATATATTTGTCTTGTACAAAAAAAAAAAAAACCCCTTGGTGTAGTGATCTATAATCTCCTTACATATATTGTCACTGTTTGTAGCAATAGAACCATCTTCCTTCTTGAAAATCATTGTGAGAGAGTTCCTATGACTTAACAACTCATGGAAGAAAAAATAATAATTATCACCCTCATTCAACCATTTGAGTCGAGCTTTTTGCATACAAATTGTATCCATTCAAAAGTCCAAATCAAAGAGCTCCTTTTCAGTAGTCAATCCTCATTGAGAGAGGTCCTGAAACCATTGAGAATGTCAAAGTTGGGGTTCAACTTCCAACAAGGCAACAACTCAACTAGAAGGCAGATTATTCTGTGAATCTTGTCCTTCACAAAAACTTCCTCACTCTTTTAATTTTTCTTTTAAAGAAATAGAGCTTTTACATAAACTTATTGTTAGTCCAGCCATGCAGCCTTGGCAAAAACCACCAATGACAAATTGTAGTTGCCAAATTTGGAGGAGCACTAGATGTGTTTAAATCTAATGGAGCTGGACCTAGTATTTTAAAAAATCAGCTTGTGATTAGAGTCGAAGGTTAAGCTAACATCCATTTCATGCTTTGACCTCATTGTTGTGCTCACCTTTTTAGTCCTACTAAGGGGTCCCAACTTTTTTGTGGTCCTTGTGCCAACATCCTCTAATTATTTGTCAACATTAAAAAAAAGAAAACGAAATGCACCAATTAGTAGGAAAATGATCCTTAGGCGATAAAGTAGTTATCTTAAATAATCAACATATTCCCAGTAGTGTTCAATGTCGATAGCAGGACCTTATTGAGGAATTTTGCCTGCTAGTTATGTTCAGTAATGCTAGATTCAGCGTTGATCCTTTGACCTCTCAGATAATAGCAATGTCTGGCTTAGCAGAACAAGTAGCTTTCTTGATTACCCTACGCTTATTGATAGGGCCACAACCACAAATTTTCCAACTCATGATGCTCCTTTGGAGACTTGAAAACCACCCCACCTACTCAACCATAACCTTAGATAGGAATGGTTAGTGTGAACCTCTATCAATGAGTTGTATATCAACAGAGTGCAAGAATGTAGCAATTTCAATATTCCCAAAAGTGCAGGAATGAATTCCTTGTCCCTACTAAGGTCATACCTCTGCCTCGACACCAGTAACATTTGTTGGACACAAGCTAGAAGTGCTGGTGTGGCAGTAACTTTATGAGCAGAGCAGGGAATAGAAGGGGCGTTCATGAAGTAATAGTGGAAACATATGACTGTTCAAAAGGAAGACAAAAAGCATTAACAAGTTTAACAATTGACGATTTCTTACCTTTTAGGCATCTACATCCTTCAACAACAATTGAATTCCTTCATAACTTGTACCTCCATAACTGGTATTTGTAAAATAATTGAAGCAGACACAATTCATGTTTGAGACAAACGAGGCCCAATCTGCTAGTGTCCATCGACTAAACTCTAAAGAAGTTTGGCCCTTTTCCTTGCCTGTGATAGACTTACAATTTATCCTTCTTATCAACATCAGTTTGTGGGTGGGTGTGGGTCTCTGTCTTGTGGCTGTCTGGTTGTATTTTGTTGTTGTTTCCTTCCTTTAAATAAATAAATCTTGGTTTCTTTGAAAAAAAAAAAAAAACATTAGTTTGTGTGTCTGAACTAGTTTCATTTCCGTCCTAGTTCCTAAGGTCCACTTCTTTGGCATGAGGACCTCATGGAACTCTATCATTGGGTTTATGAACCCACCCAACATGCCCACTTGTATTATAGCCCAAAATGTTCTCCTTTTGCCCTTTACTGAAGGTTTATTCACCACGTCCTTGGTTTAGTTCAACATCTGTAAGACGTAATTTTTCGAATTTCTTGGAGCTGCCTAGTCCTTACCATGTCCATATGATCTGTCGGACCACTCTACGTCAATGTAATTATACCATCGCTTGTATCTCCAAGTTTCCTACTTTGCTGAGAATGACGATCACCTTCTCTGCGACAACCTCTTTACCTTCCAATTCATGATGTTCTATATTTTCCTTCTCAGAGATTAATTGATCTCACTATAAATGGAACCTTGGTGTCCAAGTTGCAAGCTACTGATGGTGACCTCCATGAAAGTCGACAAAAAGCTCGAAGTATTCCCAACCACCGTCATGATTGCCAATTCTTTTAACGGCTACTCACTATAATACAATATTGAACAATACTCCACATGCTTCAGCCACCTTAGAGAAGACTTCCATCTTCCAAATATTTGGTGGCATGTCTTCAATGTCAATCCTACTATATCAGTAATTGATTTTCATATCTTCCCACAACAGGTATGGCAACCACACATGAAAGCATATTGATGATTTAAGCTCAGTTCCTTTCCTTTTGTCAGCTTCACCATCTCCCCCTGAGATCCGCATTGAAGTTGCCCAGTTAGTAGCAAGCAACCTCAAAATGACGTTGTGACTCAACACCAACTCTAATTCGACCATGATCATTTCCAAGGAATCCTTATCAGATTCATAAGTGACAAGAAATCTAGAGATGGAGCAGTGATCACATAAGGACTTCTCTTCACTAAGACCTCCTTTTGCATTCCTGGACTTTATCTTTCTTCTAGGATGGTTCATGGTAATTGAGTGTTCATAAAGGGGCAAGTAGAATCCTCATTCCAAGTAGGTCTGGCCTATGTGCATGTAGAATAGACGACAAACCTTCCTCTATATTCTTCCATCCCATTCCATCTTCTTCCTGTGGGACAAAAATGGTGTGCTATGAACCATGTTTATACTTAGTCAACCACAAGAAGCTCTCTTGTGGTTTGCATAGGACCCCACTAGAAGCGCATGATCATTAACCTGTTGAACTAGCTTTAAACCCTTTCCACAGTTTTGACCTTCACCACCATATGTGTTAACCACTCACTAGCCAGTAGGTCAAGGACCAGGGCGTAGACCCTTCCCTTGGTGGCATCCTTAATGAGAACATCCAACCCTTTGCTCGAAAGACACATTGTAATCCATTTAATCTCAGCTTAAAGGTTTTCATCATCCAAAAACTTTTAAAACTTCTAGATGCCGACGAAGACCTTGAAAAGTATTTAACAACCCCTCATGTTGTAGAATTCATCGTTGATGGTGGAAAAGCTTCAACACTATGAACAGGACCTTTCAAGGTCCGCATCCTTCCTTGAACCAGCTTCCACTCTCCTCCTTCATGAGGATTGACCATTTCGTGTGTCTTGGAACCCTTCACCAATTTTCTGCAATCTTTTCTTTCGTTCGTGCCCATCATCCGAGAACCCATAAGCATTCCTTTTCTCTTTAATCATCCATGAAAGTAAATTTTTATTTTCTTTTTCATTCAATTCCTATTTTGTCCACCAATAAACACTTGTAAAGACAGCATTTTCTGTTGAGCAAACTTTGTAATTATCTATCTATAATTTAGTTCATTAATTCAACGAGCATATTCTAAGTTTATGTCATAGCTGCTGGGAAACTGTTTCTGTACTGTTGTTCTATTGCAAATATAAGTTTTCCAGCGAAACTTAGAGGCTTATATTAATTCTCTAATTGGTTCTCTCTGCTTATTTAAAATTTTAAATTGCTTAGTGTTTTGATATCTCGACAATAATTGCTGAATTTCAGGATTTTGTCTGATATGCGAACTCTGTCAGCTGACTGGATGGCAAATACAAGCAAGTCAGAGGCTGAATTACAATCTTCGCAGCATGGTGGTGAAGATAGTAAGGGTAACTTCTTCTATCCAAGGCCAGTTGCACCAACAGCCGCTCAGGTTTTTCTCCTACAATGTAGCAATGACCTTTTTCTTGGTTCTCAACTTCTCATTAAATTAACTATTTATTAGCAGTAAGTGATTACATGGAAGCTTAATTAAAACAGGGGTTCATATGCCTTAGGTTTATTTCTTAATTGGGCATTTTAACATTTCTCTGGTGTTTACTGAAGCGGATTCAGGAAATGGGAGCTAATGTTATCCAAAATTCTGCATTATACTTTTAAGAGTAAGTTTAAGGAGCTTTATTATCATAGCCAAAGAATTCAATCTATTTAAAAACAGTTCACAAACATTGTATATCAAATAGTTTAACCAAATTGTTCGTGGTACAAACGTGATACCTAGGTCATTTGTTGCATAAAACTAGGTGAATTGTTGACTAAGTGATGCCTAGGCAATAAGAAGTATTTACTTATAGGCCCCTGAATGTAATCCCTTAATTAGTTTTGTATGTATGGCAGTCATACACTATTTTATGTGTACATATTCTATAGTTCACAATGAAAGTTAAATTTTCATATAAAATAAATAGTTGAAACTTAATATTAATTAATTTCATGTCCAATCCAATGACCAGAAATTCAAGCTAATAAAAAATATATTCTTAAGCAAAAAACATGTTGATTCAAATATCATCATTATCATCATGATCATCGCAACGTCATCAGCCTTTTTTTTTTTTTTTTTTGAAAGGACATCATCATCATTTTCTTTAAAGAGAAACAAAGGGTGTTTTATTGATTTTATAATCTCTGTATACAGATTCTACATTGTAAGAATATCATATTGTTGCATTCTAGAGAACATATAAACGCTCCAATTTTTAGACCATTCCCCTATCTTATAGGGGAATGCTCTAAAAATTGGAGCATTGATAAAAGAAAAAGAAGAGATGCTTCTTGAACTTGGACCATCGTAGAGAAAGAGTCATTGTATATTCTTTTGTTATGATCTTGCCATATAGCTCACAATTCTGCCAAATTTCTCCATATACAATGGACCCAGTTTATTAACAGGAAAAATTGATTTCCGTTCCAATCCTTAGCACTTTTAAATGAAAAAAATATCTGTAATAATCCCGCATCGACTGGACCTTAGAGTTGAGACCAGGCTATGAGTGCATACGCAGGTGTTCACTAGTGTCGAGGCCTTTTGGACCATTAATCAATTATCATGGAGATGTAAAATTCCCATGGGGGACCATCTCCTTTTCGGTTTGAGAACATTTGGCTTTCCAACACAGGGTTCAAAAAGCAATTAAAGGAGTGGTGGCAAGGACCCTTATCTGTAACGGATTTGGGAAATTGGAATAGATACTTATTCTTGAAAAAACTGAAAGATCTGAAAGTTAAAATTTGAAGTTGGAGTAAGCAAGCTGCGGGCATAGATAAATTATACAGAAAAAGAGTTGATCCTGAAATTGAAAGTGCTAGAAATGACAATAGTGAAGGGAGGAAATATAAGGTCTTATACGCAACAAAGAAATGGTTGCTCAAGTTTTGAATGTTTTTTTGCTTCTTATTGGGTCTTCAAATTAGCAGGAGGAAGAGTCAAATTTTGGGCATAAATATGGAGGATGCTGCAGTGAACCATTGGGCCCAAGATCTCAAGGTTGTTGCTACAAAATGGCCCATGCAGTATTTAGGAGTTCCTTTGGGGGGAAATCCGATAAAGACAGGTTTTTGAGATTATATGGTCCAAACCATCAGAAGAAGAATTGCAAGATGGAAGAAGAGCTTCCTCTCAAGAGCAGGTCGTCTGTTGCTGATAAAGACAGTCTTGGATGCACTTCCAACATACTTCTTGTCTAGATTTCGAATGCCTAAGAAAATAGCTGCAGTTATCAAGAAAGCCATGAGAGATTTCTTGTGGAATCATAACGAGGAGCGAAAAGGTTACAATCTGGTCAATTGGGACTAGGTCTGTGAAAGCATTGATAGAGGGGGATTGGGCATAGGGGGGTTGAAGTGTAGAAATATTGCTCTTAGAGGGAAATGGCTATGGCGAATGCAAGTGAATTCTAAGGCTCTGTAGGCTAGGATAGTGAAGAGCATTCATGGCACAAGGGTGCAAGGAAGGGAAGACGACATTAAGGGGAGGTGTAGCCATCGCTCCCCATGGAAGGATATTTACACCATATATGAAAAATTTAGAGATAATATAGTATGGAAGGTGGCGAAAGGGGATACGATTGATTTCTGGGGGGATATTTGGTGCGGCACTAGGAGATAAAAGGAAAAATTCCCTAACGTTTTCAGACTTTCAGACAAACAAACAACTCTAATTTTTTATTTCAAAACTTGCATGATGGAGGGGGATAGAGTGCATCGGGGATGGAATCCTCACCTTTGGTGTAACATAGAAGCGCATGTTGAAGAATTGAGCGAGCTTCTGTCGTCTCTACACGATTTCCATCTAGAAGAGTCGATTGATGAAAACCAACTCCTTTGGGTAGGAGATTCTAATAATATGTTTTCCGTGACATCATTCTTGAAGAAACTATCAGTGGAAACTGGCCAGCAATCTATAGTCCTAGTAGAGTTCATCTGGACGATTAAAGCCCCCACAAAGGCTCGCATCTTGGCATGGCTGATCAGCATGCGCAAACTGAACACTGTAGATAATTTGCAAATTCGCATTCCTAATCTCTATTTGAACCCTTCGATCCGTGTTATGTGCAAGGATAACTCGGAGACGGTCTGACATGTCTTTGCGGAGTGTAGGATGGTGCAGCAATTGTGGAGTTGGTGGAATCAAAAGCATAGGAGGTTAGTGCCCCCCCCCTTGTGGATCATCTGTTCCAAATTCTTGATGAAGTTTCAGCTTCCAAAATAAAGTAATATTGGAAGTTAATTCTGCTTGCTGTCTGGTATTCCATATAGGAGGAAAGGAATGCAAGAATGTTTTTAGATAAAAGTAAATCGGATAGGCTAGTCTGGGAGAGGTCCAACATTTTGTTTGCCACGTGGATCTCTATTTCAAAGCTAGGGAAAGGCTATAAATTCGGGGAATGGTTATGTAATGGGGGTGACATTATTAATTCTATGTAGTTTTATGTTTTGTTGATCCTTGTCCAGATATCTCATCTGGTTTTGGTTGTAATATTTTATTATTAACATATTTCATAGTTTCCTTGTAAAAAAATGCAACAGCAAAACCAAATTGAGTGAGATAAGTACAGTAGACATGAAGATGGCAAGGATAGCTAAGGAAAAGCCTAAAGCAAAATGGGGAAAGGACTGAGATATCAACACAAGATATTTTCTTAAAGCGTTGACTAACAGATTAGCGAGAAATACAAGAACAAGCCTTGAAAACAAACATGGTAGAATGATTGAAGGAGAAGATGAAATAAGCGACAACATAATCTCTTATTTCTAGAACATTTTTACGGAAATAGAATGAAAAGGTAGGAAATTGAAGGTGTAGAATGGAGCCCAATATCATGTCAGCAGAAAGAATGGATCACAAGACCATTTGGATGGATGAGTTAAGAGAAGCAGTTTGGAGTTGTGATGAGGACAAAACTCAAGGGCCAGACAAATCCACTATGGAATTCTTCCAGAAATCCTGGGATCTCTTCAAGGACAAATTAGGAATGGTTTTGGATGAGTGCCAATCCACTAGAAATGAGATTGTTAATAGAGTTACCAAAGGAATGGTTCTGGACGTTGCAAACATTATCAGATTGAATGCCTCCACGGAAATGACCTTCTTGAGGCTGCGAGGTATTGAATTCGGGTTCCTTCTGAAGGAATTTGAAACTATGATGATCATGGGATTCAGGGACTTAGGTTGATGGAAATTAAACGAAACTAGGGCTTAGAGGTGAAAGAACTCAGACTTCAAATTACTTTACTGTCAACCACCTGGATGGAGTTACGGACGCTGGTGAGTGGAGGGCCGATGACCGATGAAGCTCTGAAATCGAGATACTAAGCAGTGATGAAGGCGGTGTGTAGGTCGTAGACGAAGAGAACGAACATTTAGTGAAAGACAAGGTGTCAGGCGACGAAGCAGACGACGGAGGAAGACGTAACAGTGGTGGTAAGTCAACTGCCATTGACAGGGGAGCAAGAAGTCATGATGGCCGGCAGGAATGGGTTGACGGCTGAATTGGCCACACAAAATGGATCGGGCTCGAGCACCTGTTAATAGGAAAAGACGAATGGGTTAGGGCATCCGGACAACGAAAGGAAAACTAGGCCGAGATGAGAGAAGTTGAACAAGAAAAGTTCTGGGGAAGGCCTACAAAGTTCATGGAAGAAACAAATAATGATAGAAGGGGCCCGAAAAAGAAGCGGACCATGAAAAAGGCAAACTATTGGATAGACCTGACTTGAAGGTCTATCAAAGAAGCAACAAATGACAAGAGTGAAAACGATTCGGGGCCCAGGCATGGTGGGAAGCCTAGGCGGAGGATAGCAAGTCTAAGGGGACCACTGACTCAGACCACAATGAATAATTAATGCAGACCGATACAGAGAGGGTACTAGAAATTCAGCAAGTAGAAGCAGATATTCCAATAGGAGACACATGATTGTCAAGTGACACGGCACGTGTGGAGGATGAAGAACGCAACCAGGTTTGTAAACACTACTATGCTTCCATTCTCTCTCATTATGCTAGTGATACAAACACTTCTGGATCGAGGCGTGTCCAAGCTACAACAAAGGACAAGAAGTATAAGAAGAGGGGCCATGAGAAAACAACGTTGATCTTATGGGAAGATGGTTGTGGAGAATGTATAGACAGCCGGAGGCATTGTGGGTCCGCATAATAAAAGAGTGTTCATGGTAAGCAGACCAATGGTAGAGAAGCAGGGATAAATAGAAAAAGTAGTAAGAGATCTCCTTGGAAGTCAATTGGTGGCCTATATCCTATTTTCAAATCTCAACTAAGATGGAAAGTAGGTAAAGGCAATGAGACTAGTTTTGGGAGGGCAAATGGTGTAGTACAGACATCCTAAAAGATATGTTTCCTTCACTTTATCAACTATCTGACAAATACAAAGCCCTAATTGCATAATTTCTATGTCAAGAGGAGAAGGAAAATTGGGGGTGGAACCTACATATCACTAGAAATATCAAGAACAACCAAATCCAAGAGATCACAAACCTTATGAACCTGCTGCAAGATTTTCAGCCGTCAGATGTGGAAGATAGGATAGAGTGGATTGAGGACAAGGATCACATTTCTACAGTGAAGTCTTTTTATAAGCATCTTAGTAACCATAGAAACTCTCAATTACCTTTCCGACATACTCAGCTAGTATGGCAATCTAAAGTGCCCACCAAAGCCAAGATTCTAGCTTGGCTCATTTTCCTTAATAGGCTAAATAGCATAGAGATTGTGCAAAAGAAATTTCCCATTCATCACCTCCAACCTTCAATTTGTTGTTTATGCAGGGAGGTGGAGGACTTGACGCCACACATTTTTAGTAGATGCAACTTCCTTCGTAAAGTTTGGCAAAAGTGGAAAGAAAAGTGCAATATAATCAACCCGATGGTGCTGGATGGGGACTGGCAAGGAGAGGAGTACAATGGGCCTAAAAGCATTATCAAATATAGAAGGATGATTCTCTTTGCAATATGGTTTTCAGTTTGGGAAGAAAGAAATAGTAGACTATTTTTGAACTCTTGTAAATCGGCTATGTACACTTGGGAAAGATCGGTAATCTTATTTTGTACTTGGATTATCCGTACTAAACTTAGTAAGGGATATAGTTTTGGGGATTGGGTGGCCAGCTGACATAATATTCTACATCTGATGTAATTTTGTTGTACTGATGCTAGATTCCTCATCTAGCAATCTTTATATTTAATATATATCTATTTCATAGTTTCTTATCAAAAAAAAAAAAAAAAGAGAAAACAATGTCGATACAGAAAATAGGATTGCCAGAAGGCGAGGAACAAACGATGAGGGGGGATAAGGACAACAAAGTCAACTAAGATTTTCACGCAGAGGAGCTTAAAAGAGTGCATGATTTTCTAGTCTCAATCAATACTCAGTTGATTGCAGTGCAGTAGGCTTGGTTTGATTGCTTTGGGTAGATAAAGTTTTTATGAAGATCCTAAGCCGGAACGTACTTGGATGCGGTTCTCCAAACAAACGAAGACTTTTAAAGAAGACGATTACGGCGGCCAAGGCGGTCTTGATCACTGTTTAGGAAACAAAAAGAAGCATAATGGATAGGAATCTGGTTGCCGAATTATGGAAAAGGCGTTTTGTGGAGTGGACAATGATCTCAGCTACTGGTTTAGCAGGGGGAATCATTATTATGTCAGATATGAGGAATATTGTTGTTAAAGAAAAATGGGAGGGATCGTATTCGGTGACGATCAAAATAAAAGGAGAAGGTGAACATGCGTGGTGGTTCACTGCGGTTTATGGCCCTTGTGAAAAGGAGGGTCGGGAAGAGTGTTTAATTGAATTGGCAGCTATTTCAGTTATGATTCAAGGGCCTTGGTGTAATGGGGGAGACTTTAACATGGTTAGACAAGTGGGGGAAAAGAGACGATGCACTCGAAATACTACGAACATGAGTCAATTTGATGAATGGATATACAACATGAAGTTACAAGAACTAGAATTAAAGAATATGAGATACACCTGGAGTAATGGAAGGACAGTTCCAGCGATGTCCAATAAAGAATGGGGAGACAAAATCAAACAACAGAGAATTTGGGGTCTCCAAAGGATCACATCTGATCATTGGCCTATAATTTTGGACACAGAGGAGTTGAAATGGGGACTTTCTCCGTTCAAGTTTGAAAATACATGGCTGCACCAGATGAAATTTAAAGAAATGGTAAAGAAAGAATGGAGTGCTGAAAGAAGTAGAGGGTGCGAAGGTCATAGAATCAGCTGAAATTATAGAACCTAAAAGGAATAATTTGTCATGGGATAAAGGACAGGATGCTGAGGATAATGCTAGAAGATAGAACGTATGGAAGCCCTTAAGACAATGGACAGGAAACTGGAAACAGAGGACAATTCTGATATACTAGAAGAAAGAAAGAAGGTGATTAATGAGATCCATATGGTGGAATGTAGATTGGAACGATGAAGCAATTAAAGAGCCAAGTTGAGATGGGCCAAAGAGGGTGATGTTAACACTAAATATTTCTATAGAATTCTTTCTCTTCGGAAGTCTAGGGCCATAATAAGCAAGCTGGAGGATAGAAAAGGACATCTAGTGGAGAAAGAGGATGAAATTACGAGTATAACCACATAATACTTTGAAGAGTATTTTAAGGAAAAATCTGACATGAAGTGGAGGGTAGAGGGATTGCAATGGCAGGAATTTTAGAAGAAGAAAGAAGATGGTTGGAGAGAGAGTTTGAGGAAGAAGAAATTCGAGAAGTTCGGAAGTTGTTAGCCAAGATGTAGAAGGGTGCCTAAAAGAATTCTACAAGGAAGCCATTGTGAACCGGAAGATAAATGAGACGGACATATGTCTAATCCCAAAGAAAAACAATTCCATGAGAATTGAAGATTATATGCCAATCAGTGTTACTACAAGTGTATACAAGATTATTGCAAAAACCCTTGCAAACCGACTCAAGAAGATCCTTCTTACAACTATGAGTGAAAATCAAATAGCGTTCGCTAAAAATAGACAAATAACGGATGCAATTCTGATTGCAAACGAGACAGTTGAGGATTATAGGATAAATGGCAAGGAGTGATTGATGCTCAAAAGTAGATTTTGCAAAAGCTTATGATTCAATGAGGTGGAATTTCCTTGATTTTGTTCTCAAACAAAAAAGGGTTTTGGTGAACAGTGGAGGAAATGGATCCAAGCATGCTTAACGAAAGTTAATTACTCGGTGTTTATAAATGGAAAACCTAGAGAAAAATTCAATGGCTATGGAGGGCCACGGCAAGGAGATCCCCTATCTTGTTCCCTATATGCAATCACGACAGATACTCTAACTAGAATTTTGCAAAAGACTGTGGGGATAAGAAAGTTGGAAGGAATGATAGTGGGAAAAGGAAAAATGCAGATAACACACTTGTTATTTGCGGATGATTGCCTTATCTTCATGAAGAACAGGGAGGAGGAGGTTAAGATAGTTAAAGAAGTTTTACAGGTCTTTAGTTTCTTGACTGGAATGAAAATAAATGGTAACAAAAGTTAGCTGTTGGGTATAAACACAAAACATGAAGAGGTGGAGCGAATGGCTCAGGAGCTAAATGTATCAACAGTAAAATGGCCTATGCAATACTTGGAGATGCCGTTAGGGGGAAATCCTAATAGATCGGGGTTCTGGGAACACATGATTTACACCATAAAAAGGAGGGTAGCAGGTTGGAAAAGAAGTTACCTATCAAGAGGAGGTCGCCTTCTGTTACTCAAGACTGTCCTAGAAGCTCTACCCACATATTTATGTCGGCTTTAAGATGCCAAAACAAGTGGCAGGGCTCATTGAGAAGCATATGAAGGACTTCTTGTGGAAAAAGCTAGACGAGGATAAAGGTCAAAACTTAGTAAGATGGGAACAGGTTTACAAAGAGAACCAACAAGGAGGTCTAGGTGTAGGGGGGGTTGATCAAACGGAACATTGCTTTGAGGGGTAAATGCTTGTGGAGAATGCATGAGAGGTCGGATGCTATATGGGCTAAAGTGGTTAAGAGTATTCATGGATCTAAGGCACATGGAAAAGAGGTTGGGTTGAATGGGAATGACAATTTACAAAAAAGATTTCCTAACCTTAATCTGAACCCTTCCATGTGTCACATGTGCAGGAAGAAGGAAGAAACAACACATCACCTTTGAACTGAATGTGACATGGTTCGCAGCGTGTGGAGACAGTGGAAGCAGCTCAACAGTTGGTTTACTCCTCCAAATGATGACAACATGTTTCAGATTCCAAGTAGCGAGTTTCCCCCGAAACTAAAACCTTACTGGAAAATTTTGGTGGCAGCTATCTGGTATTCCATATGGGAGGAGAGGAATAACAAAATTTTTGTAGAAAAGAAGAAAACGGAACGAATGCTATGGGAAAGATCCAATATGTTGTTTGCTACTTGGGTTAGTGTTACTAAATTAGGGCTTGGGTATACCCTAGGGGACTGGCTTTGTAAAGGGGGGAATATTTTATGTTCCATGTAATCTGTTTTGCTTGATGGTCGGACTTCTCGTCCGGCATGTAATCCTTTTTATTAATATATATCTATGAGTTTCCTTTTTCAAAAAAATGGTAGAAGCAGTCATAGATCCCTTTGGAAGGACATCTCCTGTATACATGGAAAATTCAAAGAAAACATACTCTAGAGAGTGGGTAAAGGGGATAAAGTTGATTTCTGGTGTGATCCTTGGTGTGGAACAGAAGAACTTAAAAAGCAATTCCCTAACATTTAAAAATTATCAAATAAAAAGGAGGTGCTGATTTTTGAATTCAAAACATGCAGCACAGTTGATAATTGCGTTATTTGGGGATGAAATCTTCACATGAGCAGAAATATTGGGGATTGATACATAGCAGAAATCAGTGAGATGCTGAATATGTTGCACAGTTTTTAGCCAGAGAGTAATAATGAAGATGATAGGCCAGTGTGGAAGGGAGAGGGAAGTGAAGTGTTCTCAGTCCGATCTTTCATGACAAATCTTATGATAGTAACTAAAACTAAATACAGTAGAAAACCTTCAAGAATATCTTCCCAAATATATTATTAACCCATTAATTTGCTTGTTGTGCAGGGATATCTCCCCCCCCCCCCCCGACCCCCAAACGGAATATGTTTAGTATCCCGACAGGCGTGACAACAAGAAGGATGCAGTAATAATGGAAGCTAATGGTGTTTGCAGTTGGTATACCATTTGAGAAGAAAGGAAGACAAGGCTTTTTTTGAATAAAGTTAGATCGGAAAGTACTTTGTGGGAATGATCCAATATCTTGTTTGCAACTTGGGTATCGAGTACCAGGCTGGGGAAAGGGTATCATTTTGGGGAATGACTATGTTATGAGAAAAATATTTTGCATATTTTGTGACTTGTATGTGTTGCCGTGATATCTCATCAGGCAACACACTTTTATTATATTAATAAAATAGTTCTGTTTCAAAAAAAAAAAAAAAAAGGAGCTACAAATGAGGCCTATGTTTGTCCCATTCCTAAGAGAACAGCTTTGCAAAGGATTCAAGATTTCAGACCGATCAATCTCACAAAAAGTCTTTACAAGATTATCTCAAGAACTCTTAGCCACAGAATTTGGAAAGTTCTAGGAAGTACCATTGCAGAAACCCAAATGGCTTTTTATGAAAGAAAGACATTATTAATGTAGTGCTCATTACAAATGGAGCGGTGGAAGAGTGGAAGATGAAGCGGAAGTAGGGATTTCTCTTAAAAATTGACTTTGAAAAAACTTACGACAAAATCAGGGATAGCTTCTTATATTTTCTAATGAAAAAGAAGGGTCTTGGTAGAAAGTGGAGGGACTGGATGGGAGGATGTTTGTCGAACATCAACTAATTGATTATGATTAATGATAGACCACGAGGAAAGATAAATGCAACAAGAGGCCTAAGATAAAGAGACCCATTGCCACCCTACCTCAATACTATTTTGTCAAATGTGCTAGATCGTACAATCATATAAAGGTTAAAGAAAGTGGTTTAATAAGAGGCTTTGAGGTGGATAAAGACAAGGTGCACATAAAGTACACCCTCTTCGTGGATGGTTGCATGTTCTATGTTCAAAAGTATGCACAATCTCAACAATATGATGCTATTGTTAAGGAGCTTTGGTTTCATTTCGGGATTAAATTGAACATGATAAAGTCACACCTGTACGACATTAATGGTCCTGATGAAGAGGTCTCCGTAGCAGCTAAAAGTCTAGGTGTCTTGGTGGGAGAATGGCCGATCACATTGGGTATGCCTTTCTGAGGGAACCTGAGGTACTCATCATTTTGGAACCCAGTAACTCAAACTTTTAGTAGAAGATTAGCAAGATGGAAAGCTCATATCATTCAATAGTGGGTAGAGTCACTTTGATTAACTTAGTTTTGGAAGCACTTGATTAGATGGGAACTAGTTAAGAAGCCAAAGGAAAAGGGAGTACTTGCACTTCTAGATCTAATAAATTGATGCATGCTTTGTGTGCTAAAAGGTTATGGAGATTTTACAATGTGAACGATAGAATATAGGCAAAGGTAATAAATAGTAGGCATGGAATGCAGTAGAACAATAGAGATGCCAACCTAATTCCAAATGTTTCGTACAAGACTCCTTGAAGATTTATCCAATCCATTTACCCTACTTTCAAGAGAAATATTAGATTGAAATGTCTTCTTTGCAGCTCCCACATTTTTGGTTCGTATCAGTTAATTCAAAATCTATGGAGTAGATGGGCGTAGATTTTTGAAGGTTTTGTCTCTCCCATGAATGATGATATTTTCAAAATCCCTGACAGCATAGTTCTAAGGAGAATTCAGCAGTATTGGAAGATCATCATTTGTGCGGTTTGGTACACGGTTTGGGAAGAAAGGAATAGAAGACTTTTTTTAGATAGAAATAGATCGGAGATGGCGATATGGGAAAGGTCTAATGTACTTTTTGCTTCTTGGGTATCTTGTAATAATTTAGGCAAGGGGTATAATTTTGGGGTTTGGCTATGTCAAGGAGAAAAAATCTTGCATAGTCTGTACTTTTGATGCTCTCGAGCTCTGATATCTCATCAGGCTCCTTATTATCAATATATTAGTTTCTTTTCAAAAAAAAAAAAAAAAATAAGAAGGGGAGATAAAATCAGATTCTAGGAAGATATATGGCAGGGGGAAACAACTTTAAAAGAATAGGTGCAAAATATTTATAATCTATCCACTCTTCACAACACACCGGTAAATAGGTTTGTGATCCAAGAGGAGATCCAAGCAACACTAACTCAACAGAATCTACATCTTAGAAGCGGAATACAAGACAACTACATGAATGAGATGCTGGAGATGATGCAAGGGCTTCGACCAGTTATTTTATCAAGTGATGAGTCTAATAGGGCACGATGGATCAAAAGTTCCACAAGTTCATTCACAACAAAATCAATGATGGAATGAACACAGGATAATGCATGGGACCAATGGCCTTTTTCCAATCATATATGGAAAGGACCACAAGCAGCCAAAATTAAAATCATGGCTTGGGTGGTAGCTCTTCAAAAGCTTAATTGTTGTGATAATATGCAAAAGAGAATGTCTTTTCTTACAAGAACTCCACACATGTGTTGTTTTTGCAGGAATGATTTGGAGTTGGTGAAGCATGTGTTTCAACAATGCATATTTATTAGAAGAATATGGACTCTTTGGAGTAATGGATGCAATCTCGTCAATGAAGAAATGTTGAACTTGGTTTTTGCCTCATCAAAGTTTTGGAACCGTGGGGGGATAAATATCTATAGGAAATGCATCCTATTGGCTACATGGAGGAGTGTATGGGAGGAAAGAAACAATAGAATATTTAGAAACATGTGCAAGACTGTTTTGAATGTATGGAACCATGTTGTTGTACGTTTTGTTTCCCATTTTCCAATTCAAAATGGGCGGAAGGATATAGTCTAGGGGAATGGATAGCAAACTGGAAAAGTATTTTGAGCTTGTTTCGTTAGTCTGGGGACTCTTGCTCCTTAATGTTACTATTTTTAATATAAATATTTGTAGTCTCATGTAAAAAAAAAAATAAAAAAAAAGCATAGTACCGTGCAGGTTAAACAACATCATAAAAATAAAACAAGTTAGTCAATAGATGCATTCTCGGTCCAAAGTTAGCCGATGACAATGACCTTACCCTTATCCTTTGTTGTGGCACCTAAAATAAGGAAAAGTCAAGTGAGCCAAAATTCACATGGTTTAGTGAGTAGTGTTCCTGTGAAACCAATCTATGCTTCTAAAATACCATGCATGCATGCAATGCTAGCTATGTCATTAAAATGAATTCAAATTCTATACATTGCCTCATCAAATAAAACAACATGCATATCCATCATGTACAACATATATCCATCCAATCACAGTCATAATCATGCATGTGCATAGTTAAAATCCTAGCTCTATAGATCCACATGGTCCTCGAAAATTTAAAGAACATCTTAACAGATCTAGGTAAAGCTCAAAAATTTGAAACTAGTATCTACTCTCAGATCCAGGTGATCCTCGAAAGTTTGAAGTGACCACTTGACATACTCAAGCAAGAATTCAAATTTTGGAGCCTGCGAGTCCGGACACAACCTCAAAACCTCTGATAAATCATGCATGTTTCATGAGTAAAAAAAAAAAAAAACACAACCATTGAAAAATCATATTTTATGTTCCATTCGACATGTATCATACATGCTCATCAAATGACTGTTAATGCAGGAACAAACAAAAGTAATGTTAGAAACTACTCACAAATATATGCTATACTGGGGTACAAACTCCAACAAAACCGTCAATCCTTTTGTGTATATAGTCACAAATCACATATTTCTGTTGTATTTTTTTTTTGAAAAGTAAATTTTTTTTTTTGAAAAGACATATTTCTGTTGTATTCATATACTGTACACAGTTTTTACCTTGATTTCCAGTCAAAACTTGATCTTATTTTTCCCTAACCACAATTAATCATCATCCTAGGGTATTCCAAAACCCTAGTTAAGGTTCTTGAATTTATTACTTATGTAAAATCACAAGTTGTCGGATTCTATGTATCGACACAGAAAGTAGCGTGCTGCTCTGATGATAGCAGCCATGGGAGAGTGAATTCTTGCTCTCTGTTTTTGCTTTCCTCCATTTCCATCAATTTGTAGCCAACAAACACCATTTTTTTTTTAAATAGAGTAGCCAATACACACCATGATACATAGAAAATCACACTTAACCTGAACATTGTTCATCCTCAAATCTACCATTACATCATCACACACTCAAATAGTCACAATTTAGTCATCATACTATCATTGGTCTCAAATTCCAACAATCAACACTTTGGGTTGAGAACTCTTTCTCAGGAAGTAATGATTCTCAAAGTGACTTCCAAAATCAGTACAACAAAGGCCTAAAGAATTTTAGATTCTTGGCACAATTCAACATACCTACACCATTTCACACACATAAGATACATGTGAATTTATCACCAGAATAAGGTCTGATAACGACCATGGATTGTCATCAAAATCTCATGTTGGTTCTCATGTCCATTCTCTGCAAATCTCAGCCGTGATACACCATAGACTCACTCAAATTCTAGCTGATGTATGGTGTAGAAATCAACCTCAACAATACATTCATGGTTCGGACATCAATTAATTTGTTATCATCATTTCCTCTTGTTTCAAGTTGCAGAAAAACAAAGAGAATGGCTCAGGAAGGAAGGGTGGACATTCTGGAGTTGAGGGAGTAAAATGGGAGAACGAAAAATCTTTCTCTGTTGCCTGGTTTGAAACTTCCACCTCAACATGAATTATCCAAATGTTGAAGATAATTTGCCACCTAATCTAAAATTTCGATACCTAATCCAAATTATAACCAAGGAATAAAAATTCGACTTCGCGCCAAACTTCGACCTTTAAAAATTAGAATTAATTCGAAGAGTTCGAGAAATTTAAAAGAATTTTTGTAAAAATTTACCAAGTTAGACAAATTCAAAAAAATACTGTGTAAGTACTAAAATATAGATAATTTTTATTAAAAATATCAAAAACAAACACAATAAATATATTTTACGTATAAAAGTATACATGTAATGGTTTTGACATGTATTTTAACAGTAGCAATGTTTTATGCACATCACACGTGTTAACTTAAAACTGTTAGAGAAAAGAAATAAACAAAAGAACTTTATTGTCAAACCCTAATGGTCTTGCAAACATAAACCTTGTTTTTCTTTCTCTTTCTTTTCTCGACGTCTCTTCTCTTAGGCTTTTAGCTTATTTTTTTCTTATTACTCTTCTCACTATTGTCTCTTCTTCTAAGTTATAGTTTGTTATTCCTTCTCTTTGTGCACCACATAAATTCTTTCATTAAAAATGCTCTTTTTCACAGCTTTTATACAATTTTTTCTACAAAAATCTTTAAAACTTCAATTTTAAGTGAACTTTGCTGATTTTTCGAAGATTTCGACGAAATTTTGTAATTTTATAATTACTGGTGAACTTCGTTTCGATTGTCCAAATTATCTAATTAATTCGGCTAATTTCGACAAACTTCGTCTAATTTTCATACCATGATTATAACAAGTGTAATTACTCATTTGACAACACACAAATCTTCCCTTGAGTGGAGAATTAGTATATTCCACTTTTACTCTCTTCTCTCCACTATCTGTGCCTAGATTGCTGTCTATTAGCAATTGCTGAAGCGCGCTGCTGAAGGAGCACGTTTCTTTCAGCAGTATGACTGTGTTCACACATATGCATTATTTATTCATTGTCCACACATAATCATTGGCAAAACCATGTCAACTATCATCAATGTAATTCATAATAATGTCAAATAATCCATTAATGATATCAAATAATCATTTTATTCCAGTAGACATGTCAATACATGTACAGAATCTGTGTACATTGGCATGCACAAATCACAGTCGTCATAGTGAGGGATTAGATAAAATAAAAAATAGATTGTGTGTTGATGGTGCTATCGTCTGATTATGTTTGGACTACTGACGTTGCTGCAAGCCCATGATGACTGTGCTTCTACCAAAAACATGCTGGACGTCTTCACTTGATCGCTTGGAAAGACAACACCGGGATGGAGATAAAAATTCTTTATACTGGTGTATACGATATCAAATTTTCTAGAAATTCTCGAGGTTGAATTTGACTTCCCTAAATCAGATCTTAATTCTGAGGGAGCTCAATTTAAGGCTTTAAGGCGAATTTTAATTTTGGGATCTTTGGTTCAAATACTAACACAAAATCTAAAACTCTCAACCTTTCAATTGTTGTTTCTTGGTGTATGTTCTCATTCTTGTCGTCTTATGTGACAACCTACCATTTTGATGGATGCTTCCTTATTTTACTTTTAGTTATTGTCTTAGCATTTGATCTGTCTACTTTTCAGGTTCACTGCTTGCAGTTTTTGATATATGAGCTTGTATCTGGTGGAAATTTAAGAAAACCTGGTGGGCTTTTTGGGAACAATGGCTTAGAGCACCCTGTTAATGATCTCAAACAGTTGGAGACTTTCTTTTACAAGCTGAGCTTTTTCCTGCATATTTTGGATTACTCTGGTTATTTTCTGATATACTTAATTAAGATCATTTCTAATCATTGCACTCTCTCTCTCTCTTTCTCTCTTTTTATCTTTTATTCATCTAATATGTTTGTCTGTGAATGTTAATTATTTATCGTTCTATTAATTTGTTGTCAAATTCTAAGGTTTGACACTCTTTGCCTATTCATATTACAAGTTATTCTTCTACTTTTACTTCATATGCATGGCGTAGTTATCAATCTGTTAGGCTTTAATAACTTCCATTTGTTTGTTCCAAACCATTCTTTTCCCTTTTTCTTCTACATGCTTGATTTCATCTGTTTTGTCATTCATACCATATGAAATGTAAAGAACAAATTTATCTTGTTGGGTTGCCAAAAACCTCTTCAACATCTTCTGGATGTAGATGATTATTCATCTACTTATCACATTCCATGAGTACCTAAGACATTTAGGAATATTTGGAATTTGCCTTTGGAGCTTCAATGGAGTATCTAAAGGGATTTGTTTTTCCTTCTGATAAGCTTCAAGTGCGTAATAAGAACTAGTAAAAGAGGGTTTTTGTGGAATTATTATCATTTTGTTTCCTTTTTTGGTAGTTTTTGTTTGTACATTGATTGCCATTTTTCACTTCTAAGACTTAAAGTGTGGTATTGCTACCTTTTAAACATTTGTCCATTACCTTTACTGCCGTTCTTCCTTCCATAATAAACTCTCTCATTGATTTCATGAGAAATCAGGGGGAACCCATAGTATCTAATGGATTTTCTTTTTCATTTTGACAAGAAACATGAAAGTGAATTGCATTGATTCTATAAAGTATGTACAACAATTTACAAAAGGACACATTGTTCAAAAGAAAGGTGGCTCATTTTCCTTTTACAAGTGATAGGAGGTTTTGAAGGAAGGCATTAAAAATAGTTTCCTATATTTTTTTAATACTGACCTGAGATATTATTTTAGACTTATAACTCCAAGTAATCATAATAAACCTAATTAAAAAAACCAAAGGAGGAAGGGGGTTTGGGAGTAGCTCACCTTAAGATTAGGAACAATGCTCTTGCTTCTAAATGGCTTTGGAGATTTTTCAAGGATCAGAACCAGCTGTGGAGAAAAATCATTGCCAGCATTCACGGATGCTCCCAGAACGGAATGATAGCGGGTGTCAATACTAAGGTGACACACAGGTCCCCTTGGAA